>NQII01006220.1:95082-130552 GCA_002778355.1 Clitarchus hookeri | reverse complement strand
AATTCAATCTACATCAGTTTTACACCAATACATAAATAGGTTATGTAGCGTAAAAAGTATGTGAATTTTTTTTTTAAGTTTTTTTAAGGAAAAAAATTGATAGTCTAACGAGTTAGGGTAAAAAATGGTTTTACACACTACATTTATTATGCAGATAAATACGTGAATGCTATAACACAAAAAAATTCTGTCTGTTCATTTTTTAAAATTGTTCTTCGGAACCGATATCGGGGTGAACTCTTGTCTAGTCGTAGGCAGCAGATTCATGGTCCAAGGACGAGGTACGCCATTTGCGCAGCAGCTTGCGTTCCTCCACGTGCTTGTTCAGTCAGGTTCTTACCTGTCGCAGACACGACGATTCGAATCGCCGTCAAGTTTAATCAGCTTGCGCAGCGAAGGACAGGCGTACTCGAACTGCACGTCGATTATTTCAATTTCGCTTTTGCACAAGTCGCTCAGCCATTTTTCTGCCCGGGCCCCGCCACGTAGACCGGTCCTTGCGGACACTGCATCAGCAAGTCGTGCAGCAAACAAAATGTATTCATCACGAATTTTTTTTAAGAGAAGATCCCTGCTAGCGTATATGTTATATATATATATATAGGCATCATGTACTTTTTTGTAAAACATAAATTTTAAAAAATCCTTGCAAACAGGCTATGCGTGTTATGGAAACATTTCCGCTGGAGGAAAATTCGCGTAAAAAATTCGTGAGATATACATTTTGTCTGAAACGCCTTTCTTTAAAATTAACGCACCTAGGTGAAATTCTCTTAACATGGGATTTCCTATTTAAATTTCGCAGCTGCCAGCTTTGTAGGCAGTGCCCTTAGGGGTTCCGCCTAGTGCCGGAATTGCCGAGCAAAAGGATAGGGTTTCACATGCTAAATTATTTTAGGCGTGTCTTGGACACCTTTCACGATATCGCTTTCAAACAAAAATTACTTTGTGCCCTTTTAAGAAAAGAGCCTTGCTACACCAGAGCAAGCAGGAGTAAATTAACAAAAGTTTGTGTTTTTATTAAGTCTATCAATCTTACATCACCCCCAATTTTTAGGGTATTAAAATTTTTACAAGAAAAAAATTTATTGCAGAAATTTGACCCGGGCAAAGATGGTAAAAGAATTTTGTTTTTTTGTTTGAAAGTGAATTCGTGAAAGGTGAGGCACTAGGCAGTCGCGTTCTCTTCCCTATCGCAAAAATTTGAAACACGCGTCAACTTTATAGCGAGAGGGTTAAGAAAGAAACAATATCCGGGGTTTGACGGTGAAGAAGCTGTTGCTTTTATGCCTCGCCACCGGGGAAGCGCTGGTTACAAGCTGCGCCNGAATTCGTGAAAGGTGAGGCACTAGGCAGTCGCGTTCTCTTCCCTATCGCAAAAATTTGAAACACGCGTCAACTTTATAGCGAGAGGGTTAAGAAAGAAACAATATCCGGGGTTTGACGGTGAAGAAGCTGTTGCTTTTATGCCTCGCCACCGGGGAAGCGCTGGTTACAAGCTGCGCCTCACGCGATGATGGTACGCGTCGACACAGGGCCGTTGGGTGTGGCTCTAGGCAATCTGTCTCGTTCGTGACCTCGACGCTGCGATGAGGGTTTGCCGCGGAAAGACGGTCGTTTGAAATGTCCATACCACGCCTTCAATCCGCATTGTGCCGGGCGAAAAATTTCTGGCAAGACAAGATAAAATTGCCAACTAACAAAATCGAATGGAAACAAAAAGTCACTGCTATTTTGTACCGAGTTGGGTGAAATTAGGGTCACGCGGCGTTCCAAAGTTTTTAGTAGACGGGGGAGACACACACGGGGAGACATACACATACACAGACATACCCAGACAGACAGGAAAGTGATTGCACACGCCTTTCTTTCTTTTGGAAACCAGGTTAAAAATTTGCAAAATGTGAAAAGGGCTAGTCGCAGTTTATTGCAGCTGGTTTTTCTACTCATGTTTCTGCTTGTCCAGCACGGAAAATGCGAAACACGAATCAGACGGGCGGACAAACGAGAATGTACGTGAAGAGTACCCGATTGAAGAGATTTGGATGGTCTTGTGCACAGATGTTGAGCCTCGGAGAAAGTTGAGCCTCGGAGAAAATTCCATAGACATTGTAAGTCCGACTACTGCAGGGAGCACACGAGTGTTGTGGAGCTTGTACTGTTCTGTCATTCTACTTGGCCGGTGGCCATTTTGAATTTCATTGATTTCGACACCTGAAATAACCTTGGTAATTAAATTTGTCCTTACATTTTTGAAGAATTATTGTAGTAAATATCAGTAAATCCATATTAAAATATTACTTTTGAAAATCACCAAATTATAAATCTATTGTCTGTAACATTAATTTTTTCTCCGCTTGGGCTGCCTCCAGTCAATTTGAAGTAGTATAGCGAAGGACTGTGCCCATTTTACTCTTGTTCGGAAAAACTAAGGACAGAATATAAACTTTCGTTATTGTTCATTTCATTTTTTNACTGTGCCCATTTTACTCTTGTTCGGAAAAACTAAGGACAGAATATAAACTTTCGTTATTGTTCATTTCATTTTTTGTGCCATACTTTCGCTGGGTCAAAAAAAATATATAAGCACTGAAGTTACAATATTTAAACTATTGTAAGTTGAGACATAACTGGAATAAAATATATTGGGCTTAACAATAGGGTGAGACAGAAATAATGGCTATGAACAGTTCAGATCTTGAGCCAGTGAAATATTGGGAAGCTAAAACCGATCATTTATAGGATTAATTATATACATATTTTAACAAGTGGTTTGTTTTTCCTTGCTGGGGATATCAATGCCTGATATTTTATGTCAACATGGGTACTTGCCTCTATATGATTATATGCTCGGATTACGACCGAACAATTTTAAGTGTCTCATTGGTTTACGCTATGGAAAATCCAGAAAGTTTACGAAATTATTTTTTTTCAGGCAGTTATTCAGTCATTGGCGATAAGATAGTTTCAGGTTCTGATACAAGATAATTGTTTGTTTGATTTGGATGGTTATTGTAATTATCTGAATGCTTGATGTGCTTACCAACGTTGTTGGGTCAATCACAAGTGAGCACATATTTTAATGTGTAAAGAGTAGGGAAGATGCGTATTTAGGAAATGATCTGGCCTGAAATTGGGATGGAAAAAGCACTTCCAGAGCAATCAGTTTATATCGAACCCGTGACCTTGCCGAATGCAGATCACGTGTGCTAACCCATAACCAAACACAGGTCATGAGAGCAATTGTGTCATCTGTAGTTACAGTGCTCATCGTGTGTTATATTTTTAACACAAAACGTGTTTTAAATGGCTGAATTATTAAATTTTTTACTTATTTCATGAAAATAATTCCCACAAAACCTTATTTCAATAAAGAAAACTGAATCTTTAATTTGTTTCCTTAATTTCATAATTTATTCAGCCGCAATAAACAGGCTGAAACAGTAAATACTGCTACTTGGAACAGAATAGCCTCTTCATTGCCGTACGACAAATGTGCGATATTATATTTATCTCAAAAATACATTTTTAAACTGATAGCCTGGGGGAGGTGGAAACAATAGTCTGGCAACAGGGTTCCCTACATTATATTATCCACAACTCTAGTACATTATAATTTATTAATCTCAAAAAAATTTTTTTTATAAAATAAACAGATAATTAAAAAAAAATTATATTCTGTTAAAATTGAGATTTTTAAAAATTTGGTATGAAGTTATAGATTATAAAACTGTATAAATTTTAAAACAACTCTGTTTTTATGTGTAAAGATTTTGTAAGGTATACAAGTTAATTTAAAAAAAAACCGTTAACAGTATCTTATATTGCTGTAAGTGATGGCATTGTTAATTAAAATATACATTCAATAAAACAAATTCCATCGAATTATATTAAGTAGTTCAAATTATGTTCTTTATTCTATGTTTCGAAAATTCGCGCAAAGCGAGTCATTTCCATTGCTCTTACATTTATAGGCAGTAAATTTTAATTCTTTGCTATGCCTATAAATAATAGTTAACGTAGAAGTAACTTGTTAACCTTCCCAAATAATTCAAACTTGCACTTGATCGAAGGATAAATTAAGTCGACTGGTCGATGGCAATGTTAATTTTACATATGATGGAAGGATACAAAATGGGCATAGAAGTAGATCCTAACCCCTAAAACAGAATGAAAATCGGTGCAGGCTATTCACGGTAAATTGAGCACTTTTTGAAGCCCTCTCATTTGCTCATTTTGAATATTAGTCAATAACTGTATTTTATTGTAGTCTTAGACGTTAGCTTTCGAGTCCGGTGAAATATATGCACTATGTTTATTACTTAAATGGCAATATTTATTTTTTTAAAAGGGGTGGAAGGATAAAAAATGACTTATAAGGAAAAAGTTAAATATGGCCTCAAAAGCGCTCACTGTATCGCGAACCACCTATACATTCAAAGCCCACCAGTTTTGTACTGCACTGCTTGCCGTTGCTCGTACTCAAGCTGCGGCCAGCGCAAGTAATGCGATTTCACATCTGCCATCCAGTTCGGCACGTATCCATTTATTATATTTCAAGTTACACTAACCTCTATTTTTATTACAATGTACGTTGGACGGCTCCAAAATATTGTTTCTAATATGCGTGATTTCTCGAAGTTACATTTCCTAAATCTTCTAAAGTATGTTTTCGTTTTGTAGGTAAAAAAAAACACTTCAAACAATTAAACAAATTCTGTTTCCAACACACTTCAACGCAGCTCAAATGCCAAATAGTCGGGCGTCTCAAGATGAGTCACTTGGCCTACTTCTTATAACTCAGTCCAGAAATAATTCAAATCTGTGGAAGATAGATTCAAACGATTCCATCTCAGTCGGCATTGTGATTTTCTTGCTCCTGGTGGACAAATTTATAATTACGGCGAAGATGTCAAGACAAATGGCTTACAGAAAAATATTTACGTCCTACTCTTTCCATCAAGACGATGTACAGTAGGAGGTAAAACTAGAAGTTCGCATACTTGAGCAAGAGAATACGTTTTTATGAACTGTGGTAAGTTAGGTCAAGACGACCGTAGGTTTATTAGTGTGTTCTTACAGGATGGAGTATGCCAACGTGGAATAGGTGAATTTTTTTTATAAGAACACGGATCTGTTTGAAAACAAATGATAAACAAACGTCATATCAGCTGTGTGATAAAATTTTTTTTGGACAGTACTATTAGCAAATAGTGCGTCATAGTCAGAGACATGCGCAGAAGATACAAATAAGTCAACCTGATTTATGTTTATGGTTTATGGTGAGAAATAACTTCTGTATTTTTGTATATTTTATCACACTTAATTAAAATGCAAACTTTGTGAAGACATTTGTAACAACACCGAAACGNTCTGTATTTTTGTATATTTTATCACACTTAATTAAAATGCAAACTTTGTGAAGACATTTGTAACAACACCGAAACGAATACCAGTTCCGACGTAGCGACACACAAAATCACACGTATATTGCTGTGCGGTTTTGAAAGTTCCAGCACTCTGTTGACTCGAGGCACAGGAAAGTAAAGCGGCTGCAGAAAATGGCGTCCACTCGCAGCTCACGAGTAGCGCCCACGTCCGGTGGAACAGCCCTCGCAACAGCCCTTCTCTTTGTTTGTTCCAGTGAACGCGAGCAATTAGCCAGGTGCGCTGGAAGGGCAAACACTGTGGCATGACGGTCGCTTACCTAACGCTTGAGCTGCGCTGTAGCATGCTTGGAAAACGGCATTCTCTTGTAGACATTATTAAACGTGTCCCCAATGTCTTTACCAATGAAAAGAAAACAAACCTCAGACGACGACTGAATGGCACCTTCAAAATATCACGCATACCATAAATATTATTTTGGAGCTCTCCAACAAGCATAGTTAAAAACGGCTTTCTCTCAGACGGATGCATTTTAAGTATACTACCAGAACACGAGTGAAACTACGATATAAGCCTGCAATGAACCTTGTCACATATGTTCCACCAATAAAATGACAGGGGCACCTCTTATAGTCCCACAGGTACACGTAGCACGACGAAAACACTGTGCGCATGTTAAGAGTCTTGCGCGTAGAGTCGATGGTACACTTGATGCGTGTGGCAGAGTCGTCCTTAAGGGGAATTCACAGTATTAAACGCCTCAAGGTTACACCCGGCTATAATGAAGCATTCCGACGTGAATGGAAAATAGCATAAACAAGCTTCGCGTGCGTTCTGTTTCCTTGGAGTTGTAAGCGGCGAATCTAGGGTTTTAATACAGCAACCTGTTCAGAAATGATACAGCAGTGCCGCTATAGTTTAAAACACTGTTTCAGAAGAATAAATATCGTAAACAGAGGGCTACTTACAGCGATTTTTGCTGACTTTGAAACTTTTCAACGATCACATTCAGTCCATCTTACTTCACGTTGAAACTAACCCACATGACGTGGTTCGGATGCCAGCTACGGTGCAAGAGTGGGTTTTAATACCGGCGAGGCGTGAAGACGTGAGTCGAATTTCAGCTGTAAGATGGGGTTTCGTGTTGAAGCTGCATCCCGATTAACCGGTCCGCATAACACNTAAGTATAAAAATCCCATCCATTTTGTTTTTTTTTACAAACATTTGTAATTGAACTTCATGACCTGACATTAAAAATCAAAGCTTAACACGATACAGAGTACTACTTAATATAATTTTTGTAGAGTGTAAGTTTTTAGTTAAATATGTATTTTCCCATGTGGAACAAAACAAATAATTAGGGGACTTTTGATTACGGTTATAGATGTGAAACGAGTAACGGGAGAAAAATAATTNGTGGAACAAAACAAATAATTAGGGGACTTTTGATTACGGTTATAGATGTGAAACGAGTAACGGGAGAAAAATAATTTGGATTTAAAATGTACTGCAAAGATAGCCCCTGTGTGGTAACACACTTGGTTTTCAAATACTTAAACTGGAGATTAAGTTATGGAGCAATGTACGTATATAGAGTATGGTGAGGATCTCTTTTCCTTAACAAAAATCCTATACTAAAACCATTCGCTCTAAGTATACATGCACCTTGGACGAAAATGAATGTCGCGTTTTATGCCTTAGTACTGAATGAAACATTTATTAAATCAAAGCATATTAAGCAAGAAATACACTCATAAGCAGATGAATTTTAAGGCACCTGCCGTATTGGCGAAATGGCGCTGTGGTCGCACCGTCGAATGGAATAGTGCCCAACCTCGCATGACTGGGATGTCGTCAGACCTCAGATTGATCGTTTGAGTAACAGTCGATCACAAATGGGGAAGAAACAAGATCTCGGCGCATTTGTTCGTGGGCAGATCGTTAGGGCCAGACGTATGGGGCACTCCATCTCCGACGTCGTGAAGGCACTGGGACTTCCACGGGTTACCGTGTCGAGAGTGCACAGAGAGTTCAAGGATTCGGGTGAAACCACGGACGCCAGGGACAACTGCCGTGGCGTACAACGTATCGATGACAAGGGTCGCAGTTGGTTAGCTCAGATGTTAACAGCGGANGTGGAACAAAACAAATAATTAGGGGACTTTTGATTACGGTTATAGATGTGAAACGAGTAACGGGAGAAAAATAATTAGGATTTAAAAAGAACTGCAAAGATAGCCCCTGTGTGGTAACACACTTGGTTTTCAAATACTTAAACTGGAGATTAAGTTATGGAGCAATGTACGTATATAGAGTATGGTGAGGATCTCTCCTCCTTAACAAAAATCCTTTACTAAAACCATTCGCTCTAAGTATACATGCACCTTGGACGAAAATGAATGTCGCGTTTTATTCCGTAGTACTGAATGAAACATTTATTAAATCAAAGCATATTAAGCAAGAAATACACTCATAAGCAGATGAATTTTAAGGCACCTGCCGTATTGGCGAAATGGTGCTGTGGTCGCACCGTCGAATGGAATAGTGCCCAACCTCGCATGACTGGGATGTCGTCAGACCTCAGATTGATCGTTTGAGTAACAGTCGATCACAAATGGGGAAGAAACAAGATCTCGGCGCATTTGATCGTGGGCAGATCGTTAGGGCCAGACGTATGGGGCACTCCATCTCCGATGTCGTGAAGGCACTGGGACTTCCACGGGTCACCGTGTCGAGAGTGCAAAGAGAATTCAAGGATTCGGGTGAAACCACGGACGTCAGGGACAACTGCCGTGGCGTACAACGTATCGATGACAAGGGTCGCAGTTGGTTAGCTCAGATGTTAACAGCGGANTCAGGGACAACTGCCGTGGCGTACAACGTATCGATGACAAGGGTCGCAGTTGGTTAGCTCAGATGTTAACAGCGGATAGACAGGCCACAGTGCAGCAGATCACCCACCAATTCAATGCTTGACCACGACGATCTGTGAGCAGTCATACCATACATCCACCCCACTAGGGTACTTCTCACTGCATGCTACAAGGCCCAACGATTAACGTGGGCACGGGAACACCGCTACTGGACCCTCGACGCATAAAAAAGGTCGATTAGACTTATGAGTCGAGGTACACGTTGGTACGCGTATATAGCAGGGTATGAGCGCGTCGCCAAGTGCATGAAACTGTGGATTCCTCGTGTCAGCAGGGTACAGTTCAGGCCGGTGTTGGCGGTATCCTCGTATTGGGTCTGTTTACGTGTGATGAAATGGGTTGCCCGGTATACATGCAGTCATCCTTCACTGGCGAACGATGCAGGGACCTGTACCTATACCAAGACAACGCACCTGCACACCGCCTCCGAACTGTGACCGAGTGGTTGGATGAACACCCTACAGACCTGAGGCCCGAGGTCACCCGATCTCTATCCTATTGAACACATATGGGATAAAGTAGGAGCTCCTAATGGCTCCCGCTGGCTAGTTGTGCCAATTTTGATTTTTCTCCTGGATATTATAACTTAAGGTGCCTAGATTGAAAATAAGTTTGATACTCATTTTTCCTATTCGTTAATGACATATTTTTTTTCAACACAAAGTCAAAGATGGCGATNGAAAATAAGTTTGATACTCATTTTTCCTATTCGTTAATGACATATTTTTTTTCAACACAAAGTCAAAGATGGCGATATTTTTTCTATTTTTTTTATAACTTTTGAGTATTTCAGCAATTTCTGCATTATTTTATATGCAGTTTGCTATTGTATAAATGAAAAAAAATCATNTCAGCAATTTCTGCATTATTTTATATGCAGTTTGCTATTGTATAAATGAAAAAAAATCATATTTAGCATAAAAACAATACCTGTGGATTTATGAGTAACAGTCAGCCAAAATATAACTGATGTGTATATGTTTTTACATTTTAGGAGTGTACATTTAATGTCTGTTGACAGCCAGTTTTTGGACTAGAAAATATCAATTAATCATTAGGATATACAGAAGTGTAATGTAGTTATCCAAAGCTAATGCATGCCTATTATAAAAAAATAAAATTTATGCAAACGATATTGATAACTAATGTAACTGTAATTTTGTTGCAGGTTTGTGCCAACGTGAAGCAAAATTCAGTTAAGTTCATCATGTGGTGTCAATAACTGGTAAATATGAATTGTATTGTGTGCTTAAAGGATAAAAGATTGTGTAAANGAAAATAAGTTTGATACTCATTTTTCCTATTCGTTAATGACATATTTTTTTTCAACACAAAGTCAAAGATGGCGATTTTTTTTCTATTTTTTTTATAACTTTTGAGTATTTCAGCAATTTCTGCATTATTTTATATGCAGTTTGCTATTGTATAAATGAAAAAAAAATCAAATTTAGCATAAAAACAATACCTGTGGATTTATGAGTAACAGTCAGCCAAAATATAACTGATGTGTATATGTTTTTACATTTTAGGAGTGTACATTTAATGTCTGTTGACAGCCAGTTTTTGGACTAGAAAATATCAATTAATCATTAGGATATACAGAAGTGTAATGTAGTTATCCAAAGCTAATGCATGCCTATTATAAAAAAATAAAATTTATGCAAACGATATTGATAACTAATGTAACTGTAATTTTTGTTGCAGGTTTGTGCCAACGTGAAGCAAAATTCAGTCAAGTTCATCATGTGGTGTCAATAACTGGTAAATATGAATTGTATTGTGTGCTTAAAGGATAAAAGATTGTGTAAANTAAGTTCATCATGTGGTGTCAATAACTGGTAAATATGAATTGTATTGTGTGCTTAAAGGATAAAAGATTGTGTAAAAATCCACGTTAAAAGGTCTCAAGAAACTGAAAGAGTATTCCTTCAAACGAACTGAGTTTGGAAAGTGTCAGTTCATAACCACTTTGTGAAAGAATAAGTTCCTTATCAGAAGTGAACGATGATCACACCCAGTGTTACAAAGATGTCGTTCACAGCAAAAACGTCTGCGTGTGCAGACGTACTTGAACCACTAGAACGTGGGCGCCCCTCTACATAATCCAACCGTCATGTGGATAGCAATGTAAAAAGAAGCACTAGAACCACAACAAAAACCAAACATTTTGTTTTTGAATGCTCTGATCTGGAGCATGGGGNAATGTAAAAAGAAGCACTAGAACCACAACAAAAACCAAACATTTTGTTTTTGAATGCTCTGATCTGGAGCATGGGGGACTATTTTTTGTTTCAACAGAATCAATGGGAGAGAATTTTCTTTTCGTCAAAAACAACACCAAAAGCAAAAGCAGTACAATTAGAGCAGCACTCCCAATGATAAANGAGAGAATTTTCTTTTCGTCAAAAACAACACCAAAAGCAAAAGCAGTACAATTAGAGCAGCACTCCCAATGATAAATGTACCACTCAATTTCGTTGCTTCTGAAATAGCACATCACCATGACTGCCTTCGGCATGAGAAACTACTTTGTCAGAGAAATGAAGTCAGGACTACCATTGAAGAAGCTAACATAAGGGGTTACTATATTCCTGACATAAATATGGTGAACATAATGAAGCGTACTCTTTCTACTGCGGAACTGCAACTCTCAATTGTTTGAATGCACAATATTGCTGGCAGAGAATGGAATTCAAGTAGAGAACAATGTTTACAAAAAAACATTTGAAACCCCTTATAGCCAACCAGATCCCAGAAGCAGAATTTATTAAATCTCCCAGAGCAAACTAAAGTATAATAATTGTGCGAAAACAAACCATTTGTTGTGATAGATATATGNATTTATTAAATCTCCCAGAGCAAACTAAAGTATAATAATTGTGCGAAAACAAACCATTTGTTGTGATAGATATATGCGATACTGCTAACTGTGAAGAGTATATTGGAATTCTATCAAAAGCAGCTGCTACTTTGAGAAAATATTTAAGTAATAGTAGTAATTGGAAATTCCGGGGTGTATTCAATGACTACAAACGTCCTATTACAGTAACATCATCATTTTTCAAATGGTTAATAGTTGGCACAGACAGTACGAATATATGTGGAAGTCGCAATAATGCAGTTGAAAGGCTATCGATTGTACTTAGTCAGCGTGTCATCAACTGCTTTAAGACTTACAGTCAGGAAAGACAAAAGTAAAAATCAGGTGAAGGATTCCGTGCTATTCAAAATATAACACCCCTTGCAGTTGGGTGTTAATTGGCTTTTCACAAAAAAAAAAATAACAGAAGTAGACAGTTGGTAGAAATGGTGGCAGATATAGGTATTAGTTCGTCTTACAAGCAACAACAAAGCTTGAAAACTGTATTGCCTCAGCAATTCCACAAACAACGACTGAAACTAAGGGCATGTCCTTGCCCGCGTTCATCAAACAAGACGTACCTGTAACATTTGTTGTAGGTAATATAGATTTTCAAGAAAACCTTCCAGATGTACGAATAACTTTTCGGCGTCTCAAAAGAAAGATGGATCATAGTGAACCTCAGTATCGCTGACGACATTGATATGGCAACAGCGTTTCAACACCTCGGAGAAGAAAATATAGATCCACTGATACATCTTCATGCATTCGAAAGATTTATCAGTAAAGTTTATACGATGGACTCGCAGTTCTCCACAGTTTCCGAGCTTCGTTGGGAATTGTTCAGAACACGAAACGTAGAAGAGAAACTTCCATCCATGATAGGATTTCTGAAGACTCGCGTATNACCACAGGATCTCTGAAGACTCACGTATGGAGATCACACACCATTTCTACCATTTGGAAGGGTTACAGGAAAGCTATGCCAGATATACCCCTCCTTGTTGGAAACGGATGAGGATGGTGGTCCAGTACCTGTGAATTGTCTGCAATCTTCGGCTCCATTAAGTGTAACTAAACTTTTGAAATGTGGGTGTAAAACCTCGAGTTAATAAAAGAAACTGCTCGTGTGTTGAAAACTGGCTTGTCTATACATCTCTTTACAAGTGTAATGGTTGCAGCAGTGTAAAAGATTATTCCATCGACAGTGATGGCCATCAGAAAAATTAATAATTTTAAGACTCATCTTCAATTTAATTATTTATTGTGAGGTTCCTACTTTATAATACCCCCACTTCCCCATATCATATTCAGTCTAACCAAATTATCATTATCTTCTCCTATAGTAGGTTAATAAACGAATATACATGCATGTTAACTATTTCGTTTCCATTTTATATTTTTAAAATAATCTTAGTACTACTTATATTTCAAACAATGAAACTGTGTGTTTTTTTTAAGTCATGTCTTTCAAAAAACAATTTCGTGTAAATTATGTATTAGCATATATTGGGTTGTAAATAATTAAACAAGCTTGAATTTTATAATTATGGTGATTTATTAATTCATATTATTAAAATAAAACCACATTCTTCATACGAGTGGAAATATATTGTTGTTAAAGGTATTAACATTCAGGGGAAAAAGGAGGGTTAGTTATGAAATAACTTCTTTTTTTTTTAGGCAAAATATACCATTTTCGTTTTCCCGAAACAAAAAAACGTAAAACATGACACAGAATTGGCCAAATACTCAAATATTAAAAAATATATATATACACATTGGAAGAATCATTTTCCTGGGTTTTATGTAAAAAAAAAAATAGGCCGTAAACTAATAAGAAAAATGTGCACCAAATTTTTTTTTTTTAAATCTAGGCACGTAAAGCTACAGTATCCAGCAATAAAATCCAACTTGGCACAATTTACCAGCGGGTGGTGGATTTTACATTCTAATGCCCCCTACTAATACTGTAGAGAGGGATATGCGCGCCGTGGCTCCTGCTCCAGCTGATCTCCGTGCATTGCGGGAGACTGCAGCGATCATAGCTCAGTACGACTTCCGACCGCTTCCAGTGCATCGCGTGGCCCATACCACGCCGCATCGCCGCCGTCGTCGGCCCGAGAGGGAGTGCCACACGCCACTAATGAGTTTACTTTAGTGCTAATTAGACTTAGTAATTATCCGCACTTACAATAATTCCATTAAACCTGTATTAAATAATTTATGATATTTAATGCATGCCAGAACGCGTTCTTATGAGTTATCTGATTATTTGTCTTATGACGTAGGGTAGTGGAGTAATTGAAAACACGACATCCTTACCAACACGTACATGTATTTAATTCTCTATATTGTCGTGTGCGGCGCTGTGACCACCAAAGCCAGCGCTCAATATTTTTTAGATAACCTCGGTCGTCACGAGTTATCAGATCTGTCATGTGACCGCACTCCAAACGGCGTGCATTACACCGCCATTCTAAGAGTTGTTTGGAAATTATTGAATGACACAGTTTCTCGTGAAAATAAGTTTGTAATTGTTTATGTTTGGTAAGTATGATGTTAATTACTCTACAAGCATCAGATGTGGTAAATGGGAAGAGTTCATCGACACTTTTAAGGCCGGTACGAAATGACATTCTAAACATTGCATTTAGAACTGAGTTGCTTCTGTGAAATGGTCGAAAGAGACGCAGGCTTCGGTACCAATAGATATGAGATTTTAAATTGTGTCTTAATTAGCCTCAGCTTCCCATCTGTAAGCTTATCGGGTGGGGTGTGGTGTATACAATAAGCTAAACGTAAACACATTTTAAAAAAACTGCTCACGTATATGCCTTAAACGAGATTCAAACTCACGACCTTTGCGCCGTAAACTAACATCCAAATGTTGCGACAAGTTTCTGCAGTTTGTACTTGATTTCTAGGACAGATAAAAAGGTTTGTGCTACCTTTGGTACAAGTTGGGGAAACATCATTTGTCTCCCAGTTAGATTTAACACATTTTCCCAGATATTCGGGAATAACATGACAGGAAAATAACAAGTGAATATATCACTCTAGAAACAGTCATATAATTTGTCTGTTTCTTCTTTTTTATTTCGCCTCTGCCGTGTTCATATTTTTCATTTTACACAGGGATACTGCCAAGTTTTTCTGTTTTTCTGTAGATGGTGTATTAGAGCGTGTTTAGTAAAATTAATGTTTATTTCGAGGAATTATTTTTTCACCTCCCGAAATCTGAGTTTTACAGTGAAAGTATACGCATTGTTAAAAGTATAACACAGTTGATTAAAATAGAATGTTTCCTGCACTGTCAAAATGATGTGTATTTTTTATAAAGAATTCTTCATAACTAGTTTCAAGTATTTTTTTTAATATTACAAGCAAATTAAAGCAATTTTTATGAAACGTTAACGTATAATGTGTAAAAATAATGCTGAATTTTAACAAGGAAGTATTGTAGACTTAAAATTTATTTATTAATTTACAATATTTCAGTTGTAAAGTTACAAGAAAATGTTTGGCAAGTAGTTTCCGAGGGATTGCTTGTAAAGCGTTCAATTTTTAAACTGTGCGGTGAATGAAGCCTGGAAAGAGGCCGACAAAAAAAAAACGAAAGTGTGATAAAACCAGGTTACTTGTTTAGGTGTGATTGAAACGTTTTACATAAATGTATTTATTCCACGTAGAAAAGTTATCTGAGTGGCCAACATTACTGTCTAAATTTCTCAGTGCTTAAAGGAAATATTCTCTACTCACTTATTCTATTGACGTAAAATTGTTCACAAATATGATTGATTATTTAAGTAGTTGTGCCCTAGTTACACAAAGCAGCCGAGATACTTATATTTTTGCTGAAAGTTTTCTTAAACGTTAGACATGTAAGAAATTCTTTTGTTAAAACGTTTTGGTTGGTAGTAGTTAGTAAACAATGTTAACTTGACTTTCAGACATGTAAAGGTCCTATATAAAGGATAGTAGTTATGAGTGATGCTAGCGGTTTCAATAACATTATTGTATTTAAAACATTCTTCACTGATTTAACAGTATCGATTTGGTTTTCGCAGCTTGTAAAGAAATTCAGAGAAAGTGAACATAGAACAAATTTGAATGGTTATCCTTGTTGTGACGTCTCGTAATGTCTTTATGGGTTATAACTGTGGCTAACTGTGAACTGAAAAATTCAAATTACTTTCAAAGAGTGATTTTTGGGGCGGAATTCGAAGCTAGTTTTAGGGTCGCACCACCAATAAAATGTTTTGTCAACTTGAATTTAATCTATGTTTCTGTGCAAAGCAATCGCTGTAGCTCGTGAGATAAACTATTTCACTCAGTGGGGAAGATTCGTGTCTCATCCGGGCAATAATCGAATTACGCATATTGTAAAAAGAGTGCCTTCGTTATTCTACAGGTATTTTGTTACGATTTGGATCCAGTGCCTATATATTGAACGTTATTCTCGTATGTTGGTTCTCACACCTTGCATTTCCTATAAAAAAACATTTAATTGTTTTATTTGGATATCATTAAATTTATTTTACTGTTTATGGGCTGCTGATTTATACAATTTATCTCTTACAGCAGTATACAAATATCTCCGAAAATCCAATTAGAATAAACACACCAATGGCGTCTTCAATCTGCAAACCGCACGTTTTCATTCGCCTTATGTATTCATATATTCATGGGTGTTATAACGGTGTTAAGGGGTTTAGACAACAAAATATTTAAAAATACGCAGTATAAATACTTCCAGCGCATTGGCTCATACCTAGTCCAACACGATGGAGTTGCTGTTCCTTACTGCAGTGGAAATATTTTGGAAGCTTAGCCAATAACCAAAAATCATGCATTTAAATTAACATATTTTAAGTTTTTATCACAATTCGTGCACAATAATGTTAATTTATACTGAGCTGCTTCGAAAAAATAACCACCGAAAACAAAAATACTAATAAATAAACAAATTTTGCATTTTGATCGAATACAGCACATACTAAAATACGTTTCTATTGGTCGAACTTAAGCAGTAACATCACTATTGTGTCAGTTGAATTTTGGGAGCATACTGTTTACTGCTTACTGCTTAAGTTTTTTGTGTAAGCCACTTTACGCAAGTTGCGCTGTTATGCCACCAGCACAGCAGCTGAGTGAAGCGTGTAGCATATTTAAAGCGCGCAAGTGTTAGGTGTAGATAAGAAAGGTTTCTGTGTTCCTTCTGTTGGACAGATTTTTTTTTTCTGAAATTGTAACGTACGGAGGAAATATAGGGTGGTATGTTGATAATTTTTTGGAGGAACGACCACCATTTGTAAGCGATGCATTTAGATGCTATGAAGCGTTGGCGTACCGAGAACGACTCGTCATCCATTTAGCGGCCACAACACCCGACAGTGTGAAAACACTTCTTGTTCGCGCTAACACTCCAAGCCGTCCTTCATATTTTGACCACGTGGTAGCCATTGGCAATTTCGAAAGCCCTGCTTATTTTGTTATATCTATACATCGTGTACTCTTACTACTTATGTTAAAAATTCGTCTTTAGACATTGAAATACTGAACTCACAGTCAAAGAGTCCCGTAAATAAAAGAGACTTTAAGCTAATTAAAAAATGATTTGTATCATTTGTATTTGAACAGTGCTTTAATAAACATAACACATAATATAAAACAGAATTCAAACAACAAAATTTTGCAGCAAATATATTCAACACACCTACAAGCAGGATTTTGTTATTTTCAGATATGTAAGTTTGTTAAATATGATTCAATATTTATGTATTTAGTTATTTCGTAGGCTAACTAAACTCGCGGGAGATAGCTCTTTGTAGTACATGTACGAAAACCATAACGTCATAACTGCCATCCAAAATCACACGAAAATATTCAATGATAATCCCCGAATTAAAACGTGAATTTCATCAAATTAAAAAAAAAATTGGGCATTGCAAATATAAACTAAATTCGATGGTTGATCACGGGAGATGTTTGCTATTGCTTTCCATTCATANATTGGGCATTGCAAATATAAACTAAATTCGATGGTTGATCACGGGAGATGTTTGCTATTGCTTTCCATTCATATATAAAATAGTTTGTTCTTATATTGTTCTCTAAACGCGCCGTAAATATTGTAAAAAGAATGAATGGACAGAGGAATTCCAAATTTTACTAATAATGACTACATTTTAAATCTNGATTTGGATCCAGTGCCTATATATTGAACGTTATTCTCGTATGTTGGTTCTCACACCTTGCATTTCCTATAAAAAAACATTTAATTGTTTTATTTGGATATCATTAAATTTATTTTACTGTTTATGGGCTGCTGATTTATACAATTNAAAAAAACATTTAATTGTTTTATTTGGATATCATTAAATTTATTTTACTGTTTATGGGCTGCTGATTTATACAATTTATCTCTTACAGCAGTATACAAATATCTCCGAAAATCCAATTAGAATAAACACACCAATGGCGTCTTCAATCTGCAAACCGCACGTTTTCATTCGCCTTATGTATTCATATATTCATGGGTGTTATAACGGTGTTAAGGGGTTTAGACAACAAAATATTTAAAAATACGCAGTATAAATACTTCCAGCGCATTGGCTCATACCTAGTCCAACACGATGGAGTTGCTGTTCCTTACTGCAGTGGAAATATTTTGGAAGCTTAGCCAATAACNGCTCATACCTAGTCCAACACGATGGAGTTGCTGTTCCTTACTGCAGTGGAAATATTTTGGAAGCTTAGCCAATAACCAAAAATCATGCATTTAAATTAACATTTTTTAAGTTTTTATCACAATTCGTGCACAATAATGTTAATTTATACTGAGCTGCTTCGAAAAAACAACCACCGAAAACAAAAATACTAATAAATAAACAAATTTTGCATTTTGATCGAATACAGCACATACTAAAATACGTTTCTATTGGTCGAACTTAAGCAGTAACATCACTATTGTGTCAGTTGAATTTTGGGAGCATACTGTTTACTGCTTACTGCTTAAGTTTTTTGTGTAAGCCACTTTACGCAAGTTGCGCTGTTATGCCACCAGCACAGCAGCTGAGTGAAGCGTGTAGCATATTTAAAGCGCGCAAGTGTTAGGTGTAGATAAGAAAGGTTTCTGTGTTCCTTCTGTTGGACAGATTTTTTTTTTCTGAAATTGTAACGTACGGAGGAAATATAGGGTGGTATGTTGATAATTTTTTGGAGGAACGACCACCATTTGTAAGCGATGCATTTAGATGCTATGAAGCGTTGGCGTACCGAGAACGACTCGTCATCCATTTAGCGGCCACAACACCCGACAGTGTGAAAACACTTCTTGTTCGCGCTAACACTCCAAGCCGTCATTCATATTTTAACCATGTGGTAGCCATTGGCAATTTCGAATGCCCTGCTTATTTTGTTATATCTATACATCGTGTACTCTTACCACTTATGTTAAAAAATTCGTCTTTAGACACTGAAATACTGAACTCACAGACAAAGAGTCCCGTAAATAAAAGAGACTTTAAGCTAATTAAAAAATTGTTTGTATCATTTGTACCTGCAGAGTGCTTTAATAAACATAACACATAATATAAAACAGAATTCGAACAACAAAATTTTGCAGCAAATATATTCAACACACCTACAAGCAGGATTTTGTTATTTTCAGATATGTAAGTTTGTTAAATATGATTCAATATTTATGTATTTAGTTATTTCGTAGGCTAACTAAACTCGCGGGAGATAGCTCTTTGTAGTACATGTACGAAAACCATAACGTCATAACTGCCATCCAAAATCACACGAAAATATTCAATGATAATCCCCGAATTAAAACGTGAATTTCATCAAATTAAAAAAAAAAATTAGGCATTGCAAATATAAACTAAATTCGATGGTTGATCACGGGAGATGTTTGCTATTGCTTTCCATTCATATATAAAATAGTTTGTTCTTATATTGTTCTCTAAACGTGCCGTAAATATTGTAAAAAGAATGAATGGACAGAGGAATTCCAAATTTTACTAATAATGACTACATTTTAAATCTTCGGATTATGAAATATGTTATAGTCAATTAATACTTNTTCGGATTATGAAATATGTTATAGTCAATTAATACTTGAAAATACACCATTGTTTCCTGAGAAACATCATAATTATGTAACAGTCCGTTGTATTATCTAACTCCTCTACAGTTATGAATCAGCGAATAAGGGATATAAACAAAATGAGCAACCACGATGAGAAACATAATTAAACCTGTAACGATCAGCTCAACGGGATAAAGTTAAAATAATCCCGACGGTTCACTGAAAAAATTGTGTGCATAAAATTCTATATAGTCACCTCAAGAATGTATTTTACCGTCTTATTTGTTTATTTCCCTTTGACTAAATCCCATTATGACATCCATTTTCAGAAATAGATCGAAACCTTTACGTGGTTACAAAATTTCTCTTTGGACAGAGATTATAGCATCTACCAGTGCAGTTTATAATGAAATCTAGTTTTTTCTACTTAAGAAAAATCCCCAGATTACAAGACATACTTCCAATAATATACAATTCACTTATTTTGTGCTTTACAAAAATTAGAGTTACCATAACTTCAAAAATTCCGTTGACTGTACATCTTCTAGGTACAAGTGAACTTAGAAAATCACTTCTTCAGCTACCAACTCTTGCATGAATTGAAGCCGCAAAATTTCGACAACAGAACGTCGAAAATCATTATTGTTATATTTTATGCGACTAAAGTAAATTAGTATGTTTATAATCCTTAGCAATATTTCTTTGATGTTCTTGAATACAGGGCGTAACATAGACACGTAAACAAGATTTCAATTTTAACATAATATTCTTTGTATTCGAATGGGGCAACAGCGAAAAATCCAAGATGAGAACTGTTTGCGATCTACCTTTCTCAAACAACAAACATTTGCACATTGGTTTCTGTCATATGACGTGGATTTTAACGTTGAAACGCAGCAAACCTCTCAATTACATCGCAGAGTTTTTGAGATGGTAAGCGTCGTAAAGTTAAATGCTGAACGTATTAAAATCGTCCGTGTGAATGTGAGAAAATAGGCACAATTCGTAAAACAATGACAACCTAAACTAATGAGCGACTAGTCTGATATCTACGACGATAACTACTGTATGATTTTCATGCAACCCTTTTCATCGTCACAGAGCCTGGCTGACATATTAAAAGCTTCGTATACGTACAGCTGCTGCATTTTTATAACATCTAGCACTTCCATTATTAAACTGAAACTGATTCTTCGACAACCCCCCCCCCCCNTTTGAAAACTGTATTTGCATGGAAAAATGACTTGCATAAACACTTTTAAAGTTCTCTACTCCGATTGCTGCATGGATTATTTAAAATAAAATTTCACAGCATCCAAATGTGAGTTTTTTTTGCTGGATAATACAAACGGGTAACCCAAAACACCTGTGTGTACTCAGTAAAGGCTAATTTAACATCAGGTGAAAACATTGTTGGTAGATGAAACTTTCTACCCAGGAACTAGAGTGTAGATGCGTTTAGCCTGCAATGGCGCATCAGCAGCAGCAGTGTTTGAAAGAAAGAGCGCATGCAGTAAGCGAGCAGGTGTTGGCATTAAGGTTGATTCACATGTTTACGCCGATAACGCCGAACAGACAAGAGCGGACAAATCCTGCGGATGTTCACGTGTAAACAGGTTTTTTTTTTCTGCGTTACCATTTCGCCGTTTGGTTGCAGGTTGTTTACAATCAAGCTGCTTAGTGCGTTATTATTAATACCGAGATTCCGAGATAAGTGATGGACGACAAACTAGACGCTGTCGATGATTTTACTTTATTTTGTTAATTTCATAGTGATAAAAATTTTCACTAAATTATTTGTTTCATATTAAAAAAAAAAAAACTTTACAGTTTAGTGCCACCGATCGGTTCATTTTCAAACTATATTTGAATAAAATTAACTTTTATTTTAGCGTATTTCAATGTATATACATACCTTGAGCTATTATATAATATTATTACATCCGTACACGTTGATTATCAAAGGAATTATTGGTATAGTTAATTCACTGTTACTTCCAACTTTTCTGAAGACCTGCTTAAGTTCTACTTCCTTGATATTACTCCGCCTCACGCAAAAGAGCTTACCTAAGTCTAGAAAATTACATCAAAAGGACAATGCACCGTATTTGTGCGCAATCAGTGTAATAATATTTTCCCATAACTATTTCGTACTAGGCATTACCAACACACCTATTTTTCTTCCTGTTTTGTTCGCATTAATTATAAATGAAATATTATTTAAAGATAAAATATAAGTTAACACAAGTATAAAACACTTGTGATACATGGAATATTTAGGAAACAACCCAGCACGAGATACATGGGGTGATTTTTCAATGGTTAGGTTAAAAAAATGTGAAGAGACAGCGAATTGACTATATAAACGATGTGAACCAACTGACTTGGGGAAAATATCGGCGAAGTGTGCTTTTCCCGCGAGCAGAAATCTCCGGGTTTAGGCTATTCACGATAAAGTGAGCACTTTTAAAAACGCCCTCTCATTTGGAGTAATAGTCAATAACTATACTTTATTTTAGTACTGGACTTTTAACTTCCGAGTGCGGAATATACTCACTGTGTTTATTACTTACGTGGCAATATTTATTTTAAAAAGTGGTGGAAGGATAAAGAATGGCTGAAAGGAAAAAGTAACTAGGGCCTCAGAAGTGCTCACTTGACCGTGAACAGCTTATAGCTGAACTTATCGGAGTGTCTCGTTCGGGAAAAGGAATACGGTTTCTGATTGTCATTTCTATAGTTTCCCGCTCTGTCTGTTCGGCGTACACGCGAACCAGGCATTACTCGGAGCGGAGTGACGGGCGTCTGTACTGCGGAGCTTGCAGAGGACGAAGGAGCACACCGCGGCTTCTTCTTCTTCTTCTTCCCCCGGGGAGGTGCGAGCGCCCCGCAGGCTGGTGGCAGACTGCTAGGGGCCCGGGGCTGAGGCGACGTCGCCAGGCCGTCCAGACGCCGCTCTCGCACTGGCGTCGGTCGCGCGTCCGCCCCGCCCCCTCAACTGGTCGATACCACAGTGCTGCCAACCTCGAGGAAGGACCTGCGTGCTGCCGCAGCCTCGGCCGACAAGTTGAGAGACACCTGGGTGGCTCTCAGCCCATGAGGGTGAAATGAGGTGAGAATGGTGCAAAACCGGAATGCAAGGGCGGGGGAAACGGCATATCCCCGAGAAAACCCGCCGACCAGCGGCCACGTCCGACACTATTCCCTCTTGCGAAAATTCGCGAGTGACCCGGCCGGGGATTGAACCGGGTTCGCCTTGGTGTGAGACGAGCAGGCTAACAGCTCAGCCACTGCCGGTCCCATCGGTCGACAACTGTTTTTCTCAAAGCACGTAGACGAAGTAAGTGAATTATAATCGTAAAGAGCTCCGCCTGGTTGGCAATTGGAGTACGTTGCAGAGTTTATGTAGAAAACACGAGATTAAAAAACGGTTGGTTATCTTGCAGTGGCGTCTAAACATGAAAAGCATCAAAGAAACGTTTCGTGCCCAAAGAAAAAAAAATTACATTTAATTTTAGCCTTTAGGGATAATTTTTCTGGGCGTGAAAGTGGTTAAAACGCGTATTTTCAGAATTAGTTTTAGCTGCAAAATTTTAATCAGAAACTTTCTTATCTTCATCACTGTGCCATAAAAATGTACGTTCGCTGCTTAGTCACGTCTAGCCGAGTCGCCGACGGGAACACTGCACGCCAGTTGAGCTCCTAGAACGTAAAGGCAATGATGCAAGTGGCGAGTGAGCAAGAGTCGCCCTTAGAGCTCACGCAAGATAGCTGTAGGCAGGAGGAACCCTTAATACTATTTTCAGTCACGGGCCTCCACAGGCCCTCCGAGAAGGAGGGTTGGCAAAGGGAAGGGGGCAGAGGACAAGGGGGAATGGCAAATCCCCGGGGCCCGGGCACCAGGGTGGCCTGGCTTGGCTTCGAGATTATATTTAAAGTTATTTCCTATGGATTCCCACTTTGAAAGCTGTGTTGGAAATGTATGTGCAATAATATTTGCATTCTTGAAAAATTATTGCTCGTAATTGGATTGAAATGAAGTTGTCTTCGGAGAATCTAATGGAATAATTTTCTTAAAATCTTTGTTGGAACTTATGAACTAGTTTTGCTATTTACATGGCAGTATAAAGAAATACCTAAAAGTGCACGGTCTTTGAGTTTCTTTAAGGAGTGTAAAGGGTTAAACATATTAATCATTATATTAGGGAAAAGGGACCAAAAAAAGTTATTTGCCCCGTGCCCTTAGTGGCACCCGTATTGGGGGCGGGCGAGGAAGTAGAATGGCTGGGCTTCCCCAACCATGTCCGCTTTTACCCCTCGTCCAGTAGCAAAAGTCTCGCTTAGTATACTCACTTGCAAAAATAAATTGATCACCATTGTAGAGCGGNTACCCCTCGTCCAGTAGCAAAAGTCTCGCTTAGTATACTCACTTGCAAAAATAAATTGATCACCATTGTAGAGCGGCACACCACCCCAACGAGAGGTGTAATGGTGTGGGGTGCCATTTTATACTATTCCCACACCCCACTGGTGGTGATAGAAGGAACCCTGACAGCGTGACGGTATGCCGAGGAAATTCTGTATGGACGACCATCACCTGATCGTAAAAGCACAGCAGCTTGGTATGCGACGTTTAAAGAGACGGGAAGTGTTTGGCCCCGTTCATGAACAGCTCTCTCATCTGTCAACGAAGAGACTGCTGACAAAGTGCGGAAAGCATTTCAGCGAAGCCACTCCAAATCAACACGTCGTGCTTTATCGTGAACTTGACATTCCACGTTAAACTGTGCACAACATCTTGAACAAAATACTTAATTTGTACGCATACAAAGTTCAGATCATGCAAATCTTGCTACCGACTGACCATCCTCAACACAGTGCTTTTGCAACTGAGATGTTGCGTCGCATTGATGGCGATAATGCGTATCTGTAACGTGTGCGTTTCTTAGATGAGACAACGTTTCACACCTGCGGCAAAGTGAATGGGCACAATTTGCGTATATGGAGTCCGAACAACCTCATACTGTTATTGAACACGAGAGGGATAGCCCGAAAGTGAATGTTTGTGCGGCCTCATGCATAACAAAGTCACTGGACCCTTCTCTTTGCCGAGGCCACAATAACAGCCAACGTGTATCTAGACATGTTGGAACTGTATTCAGCACCTCAGCTAGAAGAGTTTCAACCTTGGGTGGCGCTTCAACAAGATGGTGCACCGCCACACTGAGGATAAACCGTTCGTGCATTTATGAATGCAACATTTCCCGATCGTTGAATTGGACGCGATGGTCCAATATCATGGCCACCAAGCTCACCGGATATTACCATACTAGATTTTTTCTTCTGGTGTTATGTTAAAGACAAACATGACAAGATGGCACCACTAAAACCTCGGATAAGGGAAGAGGCCAAACACGTAAGGAGGAATACAGGACATAGGACGGACATAACAGTAGAACATTTCACACTACCAGAAACCTTGTGCGAAATTGATTCACAATTGAATAATTATGCGTTATTTTTAGCCAATGAAATTCTGCGGCAAGCCTGGCGTTGGGTGGCAGTGTTGGTAAACAATGATTTCATGTCTTGACTGTCTTGACATACATGGATTATACAAAATCACAGATTTAGTGTGATATAGTGTTGGAAATTGACAGTAATTTAAGACTTGGAATGTTTGCTTGTCTTTAAAATCTTTGTTTTTGCGTGGATAACCATTGAAAATTTCTGCTAGTAGGCTACACTGTCGCNTGTTTGCTTGTCTTTAAAATCTTTGTTTTTGCGTGGATAACCATTGAAAATTTCTGCTAGTAGGCTACACTGTCGCCTGTTCTTTCCTCTAAATTTATATCCAGCGACATTTCTTACTTTCATCAGCGTAAGCATGTTCGTTCATTTTTACGGATAAATAAACTACTTCGTCGAAGAAATTAATGCTCTACTTTGATTGGCTGTAGCCCCATGCGTTTCCGTTATAAATAAAATATAACCTTCCCTTCCCTACATGTGTGCCCGATGTCAGGACATTGATTGGGAGGATAACAGATGCAATAGCGTCTGTTTCCGAAGATATGCTGAGCAACACATGGCGAGAAATTGAATACTCCTTAGATGTTCTTCGTGCAACCAATAACGCAAATGTAGAAGTTTTCTAGTATGGCTAAAAAAAAAAACTCCATGAGTTACTGTGCGTTTCTGTAAAAACTGCACCTTGATAACATTTGTGCTTTCTGTGTCATTGACTTTTGTAACGAGGTAAATACTTTATGGATACCCTTTACGGGCATTTGACAAAGTTGACACTAGGTAGAAATGGAATTTTGCAGATCAGGACGGAGACACAATAGGATTGTGATGTAAATTTCCTTTACCTGGCATTGTTACTTNGAATGGAATTTTGCAGATCAGGACGGAGACACAATAGGATTGTGATGTAAATTTCCTTTACCTGGCATTGTTACTTGGCAAAAGTAGCCTATCTGGCTGAAAATGCTGTCAGACTGCTATGACGAGACTTCAGACTATTAAAGTCTACCATAAGTTGTTTACGCTAAGTGAGCAGTTTTGAAAGACCTGCTTTGTTTCTTTTCTAAACCAACCATGTCGCCTTCCGCAAAAGTACATATTAGACACTGGCAAATACCCACTGACTGCATTCAGCCGTCGACCAAGTGGCGCTGTGAAATTATTAGATACGTTACTATCACACCGACACCTAGTACATTTTTTATAATATGTGACAAATTATATTTAAGGTGCCACTCATTTCAGCACTGTACTGTTAGTAAGAACTTGAAAATGCATCTACTTTCCCTAATTCGCTGCTAACTTATATTGTATTATTTGTTCTGTGGTTGCCTATATTATTTTGAACACTGACATCATTAGTGGATAATGCATACATTGCTTAAATGCGCACACAGTGGAAAAACTAAACCAATCAATAAATCCATGCGTCGATTAAGATACACGGTGAAATTGCTGGAAACATGAAAAAACTACTATCAAAATTGTTCTGCTAACGAGTAAATAGGGTAGCGATGGTTTAGTTATTAGATCACTCGCCTCCCACCAAGGCGTATCGCGTTCAAGTCCTGGTAGGGTCGACTAGGATTTTCGTATGAGTAATACGCGGTGGACGTTGCTGTTGGTCGATAGGTTTTCCAGGTATGGGCGTAGATTCATTCAGTGGCCAGGGAAGCCAGAGCACCCCTGGAATTAGATTGTCCCTTCATGGAGGGGGAAGGGGCTCGCTTTCGCTTTAGCCTTTAAAACTATAGCTAGGAAAAATTAAAATTTAAGTAAACTTTTTGAATATATTGTAACGTGCGTGACCTCTCGCCTCGCGCACGAAGTTCCCGTTGCGCGCAGGCTGGTGCTGTGGAAGGGCTGACCCCTCTCGACCAACCATCATCCACCATCCGGTGGTCTGCCAGGTCACGCCACCCAGCTCCTGGCTGGCGTCAGAGACCCTCCTCCCCCTTTCTGGAGAAGCCGACAAGTGCAGAGGATACGCAAAAATATTCAGAGAATTAGGACTCTCGGCGCAACGCGGCATTTCGAGAAATTTCTGGGCGATCGCCTACGGCCCTATAAATACAAGCCACAGCTGGACTGTCGGGAGTCTTGGTAGAAGCCTTTAAGCTCAGCGCGGTAATCGAGCGACGTGTAGAGGAAGGACGACGACGGGAGATTGCGAGGCGATGGAGGACGAGGTGTTAGTGGTGTGAATGGACGAGAGGGCGTGAAACCGACGAGAGAAGGCTACTGTGCGTGAGGGCGCTCGGAGAACTCTAGAACATTGCGGACTGGCGGGACCTGGACTAAACCGAGGTGGGACTGAATAACATGTGATACGGACTTTATTGTAAATATTAGAACTGTCAAATATGGACATGTAAATGATAAAATAATTTAATAGATTTTGATACACTGTCTATTGGTACTGATTTCTAATTATTTAATTACGTTAATTTCTTTGAGGTAATTGTAGATTGTATTGATTGAAGTCATTAATTGTGAACATCAAGTTATATAAAGTTATTGTGAGGTGTTGAGCCGAGAGAATTTTGTTTATAGTTATTGTAAATAAAATTAGGAAATTATAATTAACTATTTTATTTAATTAAGATCTCCATCCCTTAACGAACTTGGTTTAGCCCACTGACTTGGAGAGAAAATTGTAACATTGGTGTCAGGAGTGGGATGGAGGCATTTTAATTAAGAAAGAAAATTGTATTAAGATTATTATAGAATATTAAATAGGGTGAATTTGTAAATATAATAATAGTTTCAATTATAGGCTAAGGAATTATTTAGGCATTTATGAATGCTAACTAGGAAAATATTGGCAGACATGGAAGCACTTCGCTCTTTAATGGAAGGACTAAATAGACAAATAAGTAGTGACAGGGAATCTGTAAATAGCCAAATAAGAAGTGTCAGGGAATCTGTAAATAGCCAAATTAGTAGTGTTAATGAAAATGTAAATATTAAAATAGACAGTGTTAATGAATCTGTAAATAGCCTATTTAGTAGTGTTAGTGAACTGGTAGACAGAAAAATAGACTGTGTAAACGAAAATGTGGATGAAAAAATAGACAATGTGGACCGAAAATAGAAGGTATTAGTGAGTTAGTAAATAATAAAATAGACTGCTTGGACAATAAAATTGACAGTGTGAGCTAGAAAATAGACAATGTCGAGTGTAAGGTGGACCAGGAGGTGTGCGCCCTCAAGTGGGAATGGCAAGAATTCCTACAGCAGCACACGNCAAGAATTCCTGCAGCAGCAGGCGAGAAAACATGCAGCGGCTGTGGAGGAGCTGAGATAGACCCCCACCGAGTCAACAAATGTGGGCAGCGAGGAGAAGATATATATCGCCGCTAATACAGTCATCGCAAGAGAGGACCCGCCATTCTGCAGCGTGGGTACGCCGCAGCCAGGGGTGGGCAAATGCGTCACAATAAAGTCCGCCCCTTACGATGGACAGACACTTTGGCGCGAGTACCGGCACCGGCTCGAGATTGTTGCCACCCTGAAAGGCTGGACGGAAGAGCAGCGGGCGTACTACTTGGCGGCTGTACTGAAGGGACCTGCACTGAGCATACTGCAGTCCCTGCCAGAACGACATCGACTGGAGTACTCCACATTGATTTCGGCGTTGATACGTGTGACACGCCCACCATGCCCAACTGCGAAGCCGCACCCAGCGACCAGGGGAACAACTGCAGGAGCTGTGGCAGGACATCGTGGGGCTGTCACACCTGTCTCTGGAGGGATGCTCTGAAGAGGCAAGGGAGGTCATCGCAGTCGTCGTCTTCGTTGACGCTATCGCTGATACCGAGGTGCGGCAAGCTGTGCGGTTGGTGGCGCCTCACACCATGCAGGATTACTTGGCCCGGGCACTGGAGGTGGAGTCAGCACGGCAGGCATCAGTGCCCCGACGTCCAGTGCCCCGACGTCCAGTGCCGGCAGTGATACTGAATAAAGAGGAAGACGGCAGCGTCAAGAGGATGCTGAAGGACGTGCAGACGACCACGAGGGACATCGCCTCCAGGGTCCGCGCTGTGGATATTCGCCATCCCCCATCCAAACGGCCAGAATGTTGGTCGTGTGGACAGCCGGGGCACCTGAGAGCCAACTGTCCTCAGCAGCAGCAGTAACCAGAGAGCAGACAGCAAGGGGCAGGTGAAAGTGCAACATCTTCGGGAAACTTGTAAGCACCGGTCTTGAGGAGCAAAGGTCGGTGATTGCGGGAGGGAAGACCCCAAGGTTTTTGCAGGTGTGCTCAATGAAACCGGGCTCGGATGCTATATTGACGGAGATGATGTTTCTTGTCAGATGGTTGCTGACATAAGGGCGACTATAACGGTGGTAAGACCGGACATTCTCGGGCTTTTCCCCCAGTGATCATTCGATAAGAGCATGGATCACTGCTATGTAACTACAGTAATGAGCAAGACAACATCAGTCAGAGGCAAGATAAGGGTACTCTTACACCTCGGTAACCTTAACATAGAGCATGACATATACATAGCAAAAATAGAGGACGAATACTTGTGTGTTTTTTAACTGTTTTTAATGGGATTTTTGAGAAAATTTGTTAAAAGTTTTTTCAGAATTTATACAAGTGTTTGTGATGACGCTGTTGGTCGTATATAAAAGTTTTTGTAGAATCACAGAATAACAAATATTTTTCAAATATGAATTTTTCGGGGTTCTCCTACACACACCAAACTTTTTCTTTAAGATCTTAAGTTTTGTGCACCGCCCGCCTCCTGACGGTTGTTTCTCTGCCATACTTAAAAATCAAAAAGTGTTAAGTATCTGAAAAAACAAATACTGAAGGGCCTGAAGGACGTATCGCCTGTTTCATGCTTCGGAATCTATTCTTTGCAACCCAAACGTATGTAATTTCACTTGATCTGGTAAAAGTGCACACATTAAGTGCTTTCATAATTCAGGAACTGAGTGATAAATAAGACTACCACCAGACTTGCAATATTACTTAAATATGCATGATTTGTCCCATTGCTTAAATTTCACTACTATATTATGAACTAAATAAGCTGCATTGTTTTATACGAGGTTTCCACATAATGTTGTAAGGTGTTGCTTGATATTTCAAAGAATTCTTTCGTGTCAAAGTAAAACACAGAAGTAAAAGTGAATACTACTCACTTAATGTTTATTTTCAGTGTGTTGATTTTCAAAATAAAATATCCTCTGTAATATTACAAAATACTTTATTTACAGATAACTAAGTTCAATTAAATAACACTGATTTACAAAATATACATTTGGACTTAAATAGCTATTTGTAAAATAAATTTATGACATAGGAAGCAGTTTCCTAGAAGGAAATAATGTGTTGTCCAAATACCAAAATAATAAATGTCATTTGTGTGTTGAGAAGGTATAAGTTGTGAAATAAAACATATAAATATATAGTTCACAGAACCTAATTATTTAAAACTGTTAGAAAATATTATGATAATTGTAAGCTACTTTTAAGACACAATTTTTTTTTGTCCAGGGCAGTCCGCAATCCAGACTAGCCCAACTTATTTTCAGTATTTTTTTTTGCACCAACAAAGAAAACTATAGAAACAGATTAATTACTTTGCGTAGTCGAGAAAGTCGATTAATTAATTTCATTTATACATTTTTATTCAAAGTATAAAAAAATTAATGTTTCACATATGTTGTAAAATTACGTGAGGTATATTATATTTTATAGTCACATCAAGAAAATGTAATGATTATATCTGTGTTCTCTTAATTTTCTTTGGCTGGAATGGTGTAAATATTATAATTTTAAAAATAATGTGAATGCGTGTTAGAAGGACATGCCCATTAATGCGCTATTTTACAACTCTTACTTTTTGATTACATAATAAACAATTTATGATACACAATTCTGACAGAGTACGTTGACTGATCAATAACATGTGNTATAATTTTAAAAATAATGTGAATGCGTGTTAGAAGGACATGCCCATTAATGCGCTATTTTACAACTCTTACTTTTTTATTACATAATAAACAATTTATGATACACAATTCTGACAGAGTACGTTGACTGATCAATAACATGTGTTTCTTATTTGTGCATTGTAAATAGTGGCATATATTTCTCAAAAGTTTAGGTTTACGTATACTATGTTACAATAACGTCCCCATTATAAACGTTACTTAAAATATTATCATTTAGTTATGTTTATAGCCTATTAACACATGAAAAAAAAATTATACACGTTTAGTATATATTTACTAACTAATTGTATGGAATTTATAGCAGTAGTACCTCTATATAAACTATTTTATCATCGTTCATCAGGTCTTAACTGCAACTGGGACAGCGGTGAAAGGGGAAGTGTTTACTTTTTATGAAGCATACATATTATTTATACAGGTAAAATATTTTTACTAGGTACAAATCCACCAAAGAAAGTTTTGTTGAAGAAATGATGCCGCAATGTTAGGTTTTGGTGAAGATGTGTCACTTGTCACAATTTAGCATTTTAACTTGTTGCGAAAAGCACGTGCTTAAACGCGCACTCTAACAGAAAGCTCAAGCGCACTTATTTCCAGAGCTCATCTCGGTTAAGGGTGCCGCCTGGTTGGAGATATTTCGCGTATCCGAGGCCTAAAAGCACGGGAGCGCTAAGGGCGACCCTACGTACGCGCAACACATGCCTCATCGCCTCTATGTGCAAGGCACTGAAATGGCGTGCAGTCGTTCTCTCGTCAACTCGCCTCATGAGATTCAGCGGTGACCAAAATTTAATCATGTAAAAATACAAAGGAGTGCTGAATGTTCTTAAAATATGTTAAGTAGCTTGTACCGAACTCTCATACTTAAAAATGATTGTTTCGTTACTTTTTTCACTTAAAAAAAATACACGTCACAAACGGAAATAAAAAACGTAAACTACATTTCGGACATAAAATGTTCTCCATCATGGATTTTTTTTTTACAAATCTTTGTAATTAAACTTTATGACCGGACATTAAAAATCAAAGCCTGACATGACGTAGAGTGCTATTTAATAGAATGTTTGAAGTTTGTGCGGTTTCATTTATATACACATTTTCCCAGGTGGGTCAGAAATTATTAAATAGTGAGGGAACCTTTGATTGCGGTTACAGATGTAAAACAAATCACGTGGGAAAAATTAGTTGGATTTCGAAATAACTATTAAGATGTTCCCTGTGACTTTACAAAATTGGTTTTCAAATACTAAATCTGAAAATAAAGTTATGGAGGAATATACATAAATCCGAGATGGCGGGGATAACTCCCTCTTAAGGGTCCCGCCCGCCTGCATCGTTCTTCTCGTTTTTTGGCCGAGAAGCGCGGGAGCTATAAGGGTTACACTGGCACGCGTTACAAGAGCGCCATCGCCGCTACGCGCAGGGCTCTGAACTGGCGTGCAGTGTTCTCCTAGTGCTGCGTCTACCTACGGGACTTTCAGCGGTGACCCTGTCATTTTGTTGATGAAAAGTCTCTAGCAAAGTTCAATACAGACTCCTACCGTAGTTCGGCTTGTATCCGGCTGGTGTGTTTAAAGATACGGCAGTCTGAAAAAGCCCATTTAAACTACATTGGAGTGCTTCAAAATAATATTTACAGCATGCGTGGTAACTTTGCAGTACCGTTCCGTCGTCTTCTGGGGTATGATGTGCTTTCTTAGGTACAAATACTGGGGGGACGTTTAATAGTTTCGTAAACATAAAAAAAGGATTTCAAACACAGTCTCCATAATATTAATTATTTTATATTTGTACGAAACACAGTTCAACCTGTAGACACTACTTGCAAGTACGTTTTCCTGGCATAACAATTTTTTAGAAAGCATCGTTTTTACATAATGGCATCTTAAAATCGCAATTTTAGTGTTTTTGGAACGTACAGATAAAATAAACGAAATAAATTCCAGAAAATTTAACAAGAGTGATTACAAGAGCGTGTATTAATGAATATAAGTTATGATTAGCAAAATCTATTTTACAAAAAAAAAATGTTAGACTGCTACAAAAAAAAAAGGCAAGAATTTCTATATTTTGGCAATTCTTAATTCTGCGAAAACATTTCATAGCGTGATTTCAAATATTTCTTGAAGTAACTCACGGTATCTTATTTCAACGTGAATTATCTCATTCCGATAAGTGAGTCAGTTTTCATTATTTGTATTTTCCAAAAACACTGAAATTGTGAATCTGACATGCCATTACTCAAAGAATATGCGGTCTAAAAAATTTTTATGCGGGGAAATAGTAATCGTAAGAAATGTCCACAAGTTAAACAATGTTTCGTACAAATATAAAATAATGAATTTTTTTCGTCGCCTTAAGAGTTTGTATTCCGGGAATATTTTCTGTGCATTCGTAGTTTGCGCGTTTACGCGTATCTCAACAAAATATTTGTCCTGGGAATACGAATACGAAAAAATAAAATAATTATCTAAGCCTGTGTGGTTCTGTTTTTATAATAATAAGTTTATTCTAAGAGCAAAGAAAAAATGAAAATAGGTAAAAACGCATTTTTAGAGCTTGCTTGCGCAGTTTCCTTAGTTGGTAGGAGGAAAATAAAAGTATACAGTCGGAGTTTAATCTATGGGCTTTTATCGCGTGTAATAAAATCCCACAGTTACAAATCTCATTTGCACAAGAAAGCGTTAACAGGTTTAGCGCCTTGCGCGTAGTGATGACGGGGCGCTGGTCGCGCGTGTTATTGTCGCCTTTATCACTGTACCTAGAACGCAAGAAAAGAAAATCTCGGGGTCGTGTACTCCTAGGACTTTGCGTTGGCGGAAAGCAAAATGACCTTCGTGCAGTACGCCGAGCGTGTTGACGTAAATCTGGGCAGAGCCCCCCAGCGGCCGGTCGCTCAACTAATGATTGCGTGCTCTCTCTGTTATAGCAGTTACACCAACCTCTCCCCGTTCACAACCTTCCTAACATGGCATTCGCGCCTACTGCGTGGCTGCACGCTCATTCAACATTTAAATGCCCAATGGTTATCTCACTGTGTCGCATGCCACACGTAATGCGACTGCCAAGCTAGCGGAATCCGTGTCATATCAAGATCCATGTATGTCGCACCATCAACACGCCATGCGCACATTTATCACGGTGGCAACATTACTTGAAACTGCTGTAGCCTGGTTAACTTATGGCGTATTCCAATTGACTGCTCTGGGGGTGCGCACTTGAAAATGAAAAAGTGCGCGTGTCACGTGATTGCCAGAAAGGAGTGTGTATTATTTATACACCTACAATTGGAACACGCCGCGAAAAAAGTGCAAAACATTTGCGACAACATATCTTTTGGAGGAAATGCTTGAACTAAGATGTTTATAAAAGGATTTAAAATTACGAAATTTCGCACAGATAATTTTCTCCTATTTCTCCTTTTTAACTTGTCCGCAAATGTATGCACGAGTCACTGGGTGAAATTAACTTCATAGTCGCTGTAATGACAAACGGCATCGTCGAAATACCAACAGAATATTTGTTCCATATTATCTATTGCGTATTATTCAGCTGCCGAAATGTTAGGTATTGTAGAATTCCCAACATTACCAATAATTTTCTTGTTGTTTACATAATCACAGGTCGCGGCCATATTGCCCTGAAACTGCCGCACCGGCTCCGGAGACGGTGCAGGAAAAATGCACTCGGTGCGCACTTTTTCAGTGCATCTCGCGATTAGAACACGAAAAATCGACTGCACTGACTGCGGTTTACGGTAATTGGAACACGCGGCACTCGGCCGATGCGCACTGAGTGCAGCCCAGTGCAGTAATTGGAATATGCTATGAGCACTTTCGACATCAGCCTTTGAAAAGTGCCACTNATGTCTTAAAGTTAAGTTAAAAAGTGTGAGATTTTGTGAATACTAAAACGGGTTCTTTAACTTTCTGTTTTTTAATGCTTATAAATGTAAGAATGGCCAAATTTACAAAATATCTACTTTTCTAATAATTTCGCCATTTCAAATGACCGACGCACGAATAAAGTGATGAGGCCCTTGGAATTGTTAATTTTACATATGGTGGAATAATACCCGATGTGCATACAAGAAGATCTTCAACCAGGCTTCCAAAAGTGCTCAGTTTACCGCGAACAGCTTTTACCAAAATTTTGATTAATCACATCGTTTACTGTTTCAAACATAAATGAGATCATAGCGAAAGAAAAAATAAATAAATCGCTTGTTATAAACCAAGATGTAATATATTTTAATGTGTTTCATTGTATTTAAAAACTGCAACACCCATTATTTAAAACTCGGGCGGAATCTTACCATGCGACTGCGCGGGGTGAAATTTTATTAGCGACGGAAAATAATTTGTGACAAAAATTACTTATGCAAAAAATAAGTTTGCAAAATTTTAATATATTTTTTTGACCCAGTAGGAACATTTTTTATGTGTTTAATAAAAGCGGTAAATCTGCGCTGCCTTCGGCCAGCTCTTGCCGTAGAAAGCAGCAACTTCCTGCCTAGGACGTCGAAATGACGTAATGCGCGCCGGGACAAATAAAGACAGACACTCGTCCATTTACTTCTTCTTGGACGTCAGAAGCCCAAGTGAAAAAAAAAAAAAACAGACCGAGACCGGCCAGAAATAAAATGCAAAAAAAGAGAAGGGAGGAGTGACACCAAAACCCACAAAGAA
>NQII01006220.1:45589-81158 GCA_002778355.1 Clitarchus hookeri | reverse complement strand
TTGCTAGATATGCCATGTATCACAAGCGTTTTATATTTCTGTTAACATAAAAATATATTATTTTTTATTAAATTAAAACTATACTTATATTTTATATACACACCAGTTTTGAGTTTGACACCCCTGGAGTAGATTACATAATGTGTCGGCTCTCAAGACCTCATTGTTAAAAGCCGCCCATAACTCTCACCTCAACTGTACATACTGTTTCCCTTATAGTTCGTTCATGGTTACTTCACACTTCTCTGAAACCCTGTTAAAGTTCTGCTTCCAGGATATCCCTCCGCCTCGTGCATACAAAGTTTAACAGACTCTATAAAATTACACCAGAGGAACAATAGTAATATTTTGCATAAGAACTATTTCCTACTTGGCATTACCAACACACCTATTTTCTCCCTGTTTTAGTCATATTAATTGTAAATGAAATATTATAATTTAAAGACAAAATATAAGTTAAAAAAATCTATTTAACCAAAAATAAGGCACTCTTATGTTAACACAAGTATAAGTCGCTTTTGATACAAGGGCATAGTTGATAACAACCAAACACGTCATTCGTGGGATGATTTTTCGAAGGTTTGATTCAAAAAGTGTGAAGAAACCGCGAATAGACTATAGAAACACTGAGAGCAAAACTCGCGCCAGTGCAGACAATAGCTGATTAACTTTTCCCACAGGTATTCCGAGGAAGAGGTTCCGGCTAATCAATTGGCGGTTATCTTGAAGCTTGGCGTGACACGAAAAAAAAAAGATAGGTTGTTATTAACTGCAAGGGATTGCGCAACCACGGGACTACTGCCGTAAAGTCACGAAGCCACGGTCTTGAATGCTTCATTTATGAAGCTTGCTCTCCTGACCTTTGAGCCAAAGGCCACCGTGACGTCATCAAGAGGCAGGATGTGTACCGCACAGCAACTGCCGCAGGAAATTTGCAAAAAAAGACGTCACCATCTCTCGTACTAGAGTGAATATAATTTGGACAATTAAAACAGAGTTAATAGCCTCGCCGAGAAGAGGAGTCGAGGTAGTAATAGTAGTTTCCTCTGTCACCCCGTGACCCATATCGCCGTCATGGCTTGTAAATGTTTTTTTTTTTGTAAAAACAATTATTACGAGGGATTCAGCCGATATATACGCAAATGCACTGAAGATGCGTATGCAAATAACAGAGGTATAGAACCAATCAGAGTAACGCGATGCGGTCGGCAGCTATATCGGTTACTGCTGCTACAATGGCAGGTTATCAAGATTTAAGTGAGTTTGAACGTGGTGTTATAGTCGGCGCACGAGAGATGGGACATAGCATCTCCGAGGTAGCGATAACATTTGGATGTTCGCGTAAGACCATTTCACGAGTGTACCGTGAATGTCGGGAATCACATCTTCGACATCGCTGCGGCCGGAAAAAGATCGTGAAAGGACGGGACAAACGACGACTGACGAGAATCATTAANTGGGGGGGGGGGGGGGGTGTGGCTACACGATATTAGGCACGTGTACCAGTTTTTTTGGTTCTTCAGTGTATATAATATATAGTTCTACAGAAATATATCAGCGTATGCACATGTGTATTGTATTTGCAGTTTTGGAGCAATATACGAGTATGTGTACGAGCGTGTTTAAACACTGTATAACCATTCCTTGTTTGTAAAGGCTGTTCACGATAAAGTGAGCATTTTTGAAATCAACCTTTGAGAAATGTCACTGCCCCTACCTGTATCTATTTTAACGGGCGTACTGATTGGCATGCTTCCTGTAAAGTTGGTAGCGACGGAAGGAAAGTAGTTCATGCCTTGACGTTTAAGTAAAAGTGCTAGGTAAAACATTTGTTAAAACTGAAATGATTTCTCTTGCTTTGTTTTTTTAATGCATCTAAGTATAAGGATTAGCAAACTTGTAAATTTTTTTTTCTAGTAGTTCCACAGTTTCATTTGACCGATGCAGGAACAAAGTGATCAGGCCCTTGGCAGTGATAATATTGCATATAATGGAAGAATACATATCGTGCACGCAAGCAGATACAAAGCAGGGCTTTAAAAAGTGCATCACTTTACCGTAAACAGCCTATAACAGTGTGGCCTGAAGTACAAACTTGAGATCTGGATTTGACCCCCACGCGAATAAGTTTTCCCAGCCCTGTACTGGAGGAAGATGGTTGACGTCCTTGAATGGAACATCGCAGATACACATGTGCTAGTAGTGGTAGCATTGCGTGTTAAACTTAGATGTTGGCCAACTGATCCTAGGAATGGACCTACCCGTTACTGGAGAATGGCTACCTCTCGCGTGCTCCTATACCGAGCTGAGCCGGAGGGCCCACGCTGGCGCCAGTGGCGGATCCAGAAACCCATTATGGCTCCTGCCTACCTAGCACATTGTCCGGCGTTTGAGGTAGAGTAGTGCGGAAGCGATAAGGGCGACAGAGCCACGCGGATCAAGTATGCCATCGCCGCTAAGAGCAGGGTTCTGAACTGACGTGCAGTGTTCTCGTCGCACTACGTGTACCTATAGGTCTTTCAGTGGTGATCCTATTATTTTATTGGTGNAACTGACGTGCAGTGTTCTCGTCGCACTACGTGTACCTATAGGTCTTTCAGTGGTGATCCTATTATTTTATTGGTGGGAAGTCTTTGTAAAGGTTAAATGCAGGGCCCTCGAGTAGTTTTGTACGTATGTGACGCGTATATTTTTTAACACGCTTTGAAAAAGTAGTTTTGGAGTACTCTGAAACGGTGTTTCTAACGTGCGTGTCATTATGGAAGCACTCAACAGCCCTCGTCTGAAGNGAGTTTTGGAGTACTCTGAAACGGTGTTTCTAACGTGCGTGTCATTATGGAAGCACTCAACAGCCCTCGTCTGAAGTGTGTGCTCCTTTCGTAGATCAGCACATTAGACGCAAGTTTAATAGTTTCCAGGAAAAACGTGCATTTCAAACACTCTGCAACACAGTTCAAGAACCAGGTAGGCGGGAGCCTACAGGGTACCACCTGCCTGGCGCTTGAACTGCGTCGCAGCTTTTTTGAAATCCTGTTTAGGGTTAAAATTTGGTCGTTTTTCTCTGACACTAATTTATTTTTAAGCCAATATGTGTAAACCTGTTTATAAACACACTCGAAAAACTTAAAAATGTTATTTAGCTGCCACATTTAAGTTACCAAAATTAAAAAAAAATATATAACAGATTTTCCTTACGCAAGTCCAGCGGGGTATAGAAGTTACTTTTCAGTCCGATGATATCATACTGTGGCAACTACCAAAAATTAAATTTTTTGGGGAGGAAATTCCCCCCACCCCCCTCTCACTGGCGTACGTCATGGTAGTGGATATGGTATCTAAACACATTTCAAAATTCCTTGTTACTGTGCTAATAAGGTGTATTAACACCGCATTTTAATAATNGCATAGAAGTTACTTTCCAGTCCGAAGATATCATACTGTGGTAACTACCATAAATTTGAATTTTTTGGGGAGGCAATCCCCCCTCCCCCCACTCGCGTACGTCAAGGTAGTGGATATGGTATCTAAAGACATTTCAAAATTCCCCGTTACTGTTCTAATAAGGTGTATTTGGTAACACCGAATTTCAATAACGTACTTACTTTAAAGGATAATCTCATTTCAACCAATGTAAAATCAAGCTCTACGGGAGATATGAGAGTTGAGAGATTTGGGCGGCTCTTAACGAGGTCTTGACAGCCGACGAGGGTGAGATGAGGTGGGAATGGAGCAGCGCCGGGGGAAACGGGAGATCCCCGAGAAAACCCGCCGAACAGCAGCATCGTCCGTCACGATTCCCACTTGCGAAAATCCGGGAGTGACCCGACCGGAGCATTGGACCCGGTTCGCCTTGGTGGGAGGCGAGCAGGCTAACCGTTCAGCCACCGCGGCACCCTCTACGGGGGAGGTTCAAGACCCCTTGGCCCCCCTCCACCACTGTATGCGGGAGTTCACCAGATAAAAAAATTACTCACCAGCTCCCACAGCAGCCAGCAGCAACAGCACCAGCCAGCGCGCCATGACGGACTGACGGCGGGTGACAGTAGCTCACCTAGCATTTGTCCCGTCGTCACAAGACAGAGGTCAAGTGGCTGGAGGAGTCACGCGTCGGCCTTCACCCACGCCGCCTTCCCCTCACCACTCCTCGTACAACGTACAAGGCGCCGGCCCACACGCGTCCGCACTTTTTTTTCGACGCCAATACGTCTTCAAAAGCCCTTTTCGAATTCGTTAATTTAGGGTGTCTGAATTAGTACATTGAAAAGCGCTCCTAGTATTCAGTTTAGGAACCGATGTTTCCTTGTTATTTATGAAGAGAAACTATGATTAACAAATACTCTTCCCCTCTCGGAAAATTATAAGACGGTTTTATTTACTTTAATGGAAACCTCAATTTAAAAAATAATATTAAGTTATGATTTCTCCGTTACAAACACTGCTTCAATTTGTATAATTTCCATCAGCACAATGAAAATGAGCGAAGAACAATGTGATTCATCGTTAAGTTTTCCTTCATTGTTATTGGTTAAGATTCGCATAATTAGTATGATAAAAGACGTGAAATAGGACCTGAACAATAGCAAATGCTTTTGCAGAGGCATTCTGGGATTTAGGGTGCTTCTCCCACTCAGTAAATTTGGACCTTTATTGCCTAATATTCAGGGTCTAAACTTGGTCACGTGGCCGATTTATTAACCCAACTGTGGTACCAGGGTGAAAATGGCGATAAACATTCGCAGGACGATCCATTCCGACACTTCAACTTCATGACTAATAACACAATTGAAAAAAAAAAATGTGGTCTCAATCGATTGGTTATACGACTATGTCCAAGTATGGCATTGAGTTGGCGCTGCACATTCGCGAGGCGCGGGTGGGGATCCGCGGCGATTGGTGGCAATTTCGGGCGTAGGCGAAAATTCCCAGACAAGTATATCTCACGACGAAATATCTAGTCTAGTTCTGTTACTCTAAGCTATAAAAAGCAAAATTCGTAAAATATTTGTCTTATCGGGGTTTGATGCAGTAATAAGTCTTATTTTAAATGACTACTAAGTAAATATGTTAAAAAATATCTCTGCAAAATTAGGAATAAACTAGTATCATACAGCTTTCTATGTTTATGATTAGACCTATTTTTCCTTCTAGAAAGGAACTTTACATGAATTTCAGGAAACTATCTGTAATCTCTAATTGATTTTCGTTGTTTGTGCTGCTAATTAAGTGTTTTGGAGGAAAACAATGTAAGTTCTGTAATGCTTGAGTTGCAAAAAATATAATATTAAAAATTAAAGAAATCTTTTTCTGGATTGGGATTTAAACATTCATTAAAATATCAGAAGCCCAGTATCATAACCACAGAACTACCAATCACATTTTAACTAACCTAACAAAATTTTTGACTAAATAGTTTTTCAACGTCTCCTATAACTATTCACACTGTTTAATTATTGTCGCTTGTTGTAGGTTTTCGTATGTTTTTTTTATTTTAAAGTATGTTTTATAAAATATGTCACAGTAAAGAGAATAATGCCTCAGCAGAGTATAAAGAACAAATTGTGAAATAAAAATTTCATAACCACATATGTTTCATTTTCCGTTAGTACCAACTTTACTAGCATACACATTCATTTACAAATATTTTTAAGAAGGCATGTGGTCTTCGGCGAATCCATTTTGGTTAAAAACCTTTTTCCTAACTGCCGATAGTCGGAAACATGCTTTGCATTTTTAGCCTCGCATATAGGGCTCAGAAAATCATCAGACACTCAAACTTTGTTCATGAATTCAAGCTTGGTTTAAAAGATATTTAAGAGATAGTCCCCCTCTTATATGCGAAGAGTTTTCGGGACAGCAAACAAAATGTTTAAGAATGCCACCCTAAATGATTCATCAGTGTGTGTTTCAGTGCTTGCCAGGCAGCGTCCCTAACGTTTACTCTTGCCCCGCACTTTGGGTTTTAGTAAAGCATGTTACTATGATATTCGAGATGGAAAATTTGTTTCAGTCATAAAGAAGAGCTACACAAGATCTTCACCGAGATTTTAACAGGTGACAAATTCCTTGCAGGTGTTGTGAAGTCGCCTGTGCTAGAGAATTTTATTGCATCAATCGAGGAAAAGTGCACTGCACTGTCTGAAAAGTCATACTAGCAAGCTATGGGCAGGAAAACATACTGCGCCTCTTTATCAAGAGTTAGGTACCTGAGCTGTACATTTTTTTTGTACTTTTACATACAATTATTTTGGAAACCACATCAAGGGCACTGTATCAACATTTTGTCACTGCATGCCTAGTTTCACTGCAATCATGGTAACACATGCGCATGGCTGCTATATAAAGCTACAAGCCTATTTCTCAAAACGTCATGAAATATAAAAAAGAACTACGAAGATTTAAATAAAATATACAAAATCACGATGGTAAAATTATTTTGAAGTGGGAAAGACAGGCCAAACAAACGGCACGTAACAAAATATATAATAAAAATTTTTGGGTTTGAATACCAATTTATATGGCTTAATCTTTATTTACATATACACAAGTTTACAATACAAAAATACACATTGAATGACAATGTTATTTCAAATGCAAAATGCATTTATGAATACATGTAACAATGCTACACTTGAACAAGCACAGCAAATTGGTTTCCAAAACATCCAAATTAAATTGAATACTTTGAAAAATAAATATACCACTGAGGAAAAATTCACATTATGTACACCAACACCAAGGGTGTCCTTGCAACAATTAACATCAGTCAGTCACTTGTGTTTTGTTAACACCACTAAGTGCTGTATACAGCATCTTGTTGAGTATAACGTGAACATGTAAACTGCTCGTAGGCACAACTCTTGAAGTACATAACGTTACATATTACAGTATCAACACATATGAAGTAAAGGTAAAATTACTGGCCACAATTAAAAATGTTGTATTGGTTAATGAAGAGCAAGAACATTTTTTTTACAATTCTGGAATACAGCATGACTGTAAACTAACGCACAAAGCTTAAGGGGAATCTCTAGTAAAAATTCCTTAGGGGAACGTTTGACCATAAGGAAGCATTGCAATGGGACCTCCCAACACTGGGATATGCATTCGCTGGAAGTTGAATTTCTCGCAAATTTGATTTGCGACAGTAGGATATTATTACTCGTGATGTAGGCGAGTGGATTAAACTACAGATGGCACATTGTACATTTCTTCTTTCCCATAAGGAAACTGGGCAGGAAAGCCCTAAAAATTGTATTTTTTTAATATATTCTAGAGGATAAAAGTAAAAATAAATGGCTGTAGATAATACTGTTGTTTTTTTTTAAACTTACCTGGATAACAGTTGTATTCCCACCTTTTTAAATAAATATTGATTAAGTAATAAACACAGTGTGTACATTCTGCCGCATTCTGAAGTTAATATCTAAGTCTAAAATAAAATATATTTATTGACTATTATTCTAAATGAGAGAGCTTTCAAAAGTGCTCACTTTACCATGGATTAGCTTATAGATTTAGTCATCATGGCTAATTTTTTTTATTGTGTTTGGCTTCTTCTTACTTGGTGATGATAAGGGTGAGGTGTACATTTTGATGCTTTAAAAGTTGTTGGACCATCACAATACAAATGTGATGGAATAATTTTAAACAATGTAATGCTGAGAGAAAACCAGCAGAATAAATTTAAATGCCAGAAAACTGCAATACAATACTGTGAGAGTAAAATATTTTGTACCATTTTTGATGAATCAGGAACTCAGCCAGACCCAACAAATGCGATGATCACTTATCTAAGTTTATTCCTACAATGTCTCAGCTTATGAAACTAACACGAGATCTAAAAAAACCAGGCAGACTATACATGTGATCTTGATCAAGCTGAACTATGCAAGGCATCAAAAGCACGTGTTCTTAGGTTATTCAACAATACTTTATTATATTGGTGCAAACTGAAGACTTTTAGCTTGCTCAAAACAGCTTGTGAGTTTTGTATTTTGACCTCTAACAAACACTGAAGAGACGTTTTTCAAAATATAAAGGAGTTTCTTGTAAATGTTTTAAATTTATGGGCTTAGTTTGACAATACACATGGACAAAAAAGGCGTCGCAAAGACAATTCAGGTTAAAAAGGTTAAATTTAGAGCTTTTGATGTACAAATTAAATGTCTACATGTCATAACAACAGCTAATGCTAACTTAACAAGGGCAATGTAATCATAGCTGTGTGAAGTCAAAGTCTGACGAGATCATTCATCTGGTGAGCGTATTTTAACTTGTTTGACCACACATTAATTTCCGATTTCAAGTGTTATAGGCACATAATTTTGTGGTATGTGCTGTAACTGTGCACAGCACTTGTCTTGCGACCAGCGAACAACGCGCTGCATACTCTGATATCGGCATTAGTGATTCGTGTCAAAGAGGTGTAGAAAATTCCACAAATCAGATTAGTCACAGGGAAGACTGGGCACTGATGTCTTGCTGTGTACAGTACAAGCCATAAGCATAGTTTATCTGCAACGTGTCCACACTCGTGGACAATGTTACTAAAATGGTTAAAACAAATCAATGAGGCAAGGCAAGGTAGGTAGGTGGTTGGGCTTAATGTCCGTCGACAGTGAGGTCATTAGAGACGGAGCGAGTTGTTCAGGGAAGAGGGATTGGGGAAGGAATGGGAAGGAATCGGCACTGACCTTTGTTAAGGACCCTTCCCAGCATTTGCCTGGGGTGATTTCGGGAAACAATGGAAAACCAAAATCAGGATGGCTGGACTGGGAATCGAACCTGGAACCTCCCGAATCTGAGTCCAGTGAGTTACCACTGTGCCACTTCACTCGGTATGAGGCAAGACAAATTGTACAGTTCCAGAAAGTGACAAGAAATGAGTCTGTTTTGTAAATACAAACAAACCATTAATAAAGATGGCTACAATGTAAAAATGAAGTATATTAAGAAATAAAGTAGTTTTGTAATACTACAAATTTAACTGCATTCTTTAATGGTATGTTATTCTAAGGCGACAGGATAACTGTCCTAAAATGCCTGAAAAAAAAAAATTATGAATGAATTAGCACAAGGCACACTACAGATATGGAGAAAACAAGGAAAAGAGTAACAGATTTCCTGTTGACTGAATTTTTCTCAATTCGGGAAGGATGTAATAAAACATTCCAAAACTTGTTACATTATACATGAACAATTTTAAATAACAATGTCATTGGAAGTTCTCAGATTATCATTTGAGAAAACAGGAACAGATAATTTTGAATGAGAGGCAGGAGATACTTGGCTTTCATAGTTTACTCCAGTGGATTTAAATCACTGTTGGGGAAGGTGCAAATGTGTGCATTATAAAAATAAAACCAGTTTTCTTCTCACATGGAATACCGAAGGTTGTTCTTTTGCTAGTAAAAATTGATGATCAATAGAAGGTGTGAATATATGCAGTTAATTGGCTTTGATTCAACTATGGGAAAGATAGTAATAAAACTGGCTTATAATACAGCATAGAATGGCTACTGTCCAACACAAAAACTATAATAAGTTTTCTGAAAATTTTCTTTCCTTGTTAGTTTATTAGGAAATGTTCAACTGTTTTCCAACTTCAGTGAAAAATCCTTCCCAAGTATCTCCGAGCGATTTAACCAACAAATGCCTTCAGCGCGCTTCAAAATGGTAACCGTAGCAACCATTTCAAATACAAAAGAAAATCACACCTGAGTTGTTAAACTATATGTTTAATGAAATTACTATAGACATTCTCTCTCTTTCAGCAGCACTATTTATCATGTTCTGAAATGTTTAGATTGAACGTACATACAAACTGTCAGGAAATTTGGAAAATTCATTTCCGGCATATGCACTTTACTTAAAGTGGAATAATTTGGTTGTGGTGGTGGACATGCAGACTAGATATTTTAATTCATTATTTATATCAACAGCTGGTCTGCTTCCTAAAAATGTGACAAAATGTAGCACCTGTAATAAATAAAATAAAAGAATGCAGGGTGATTGAATTTTAAGTTAAAAATTGTAGTCAAAATTGTAGTATCCTGAGATGGGTGGTTCAAGTATGGACTGAAATACTTCCCAGTTCTATGCTGTTAGGGAAATATAGAGAAACATTGATATAGCATTATTTTTCTGTATTATTTCACACTGTTTCAAACTACACTTTGATCACAGTCATGCAACCAAAAAGAAATCAATAAAACATTGAGCAACTACAAATTATACACACAACATAAACGTATAAATAAGGAAGTCTCTGGATAAACTTGGCATTCAACAAACAATAGTCAAATGTTTACAGTTATTTTCCTTCATTTCATTCATTTTCCAATTCATTAGAAGAAACTTGAACATAGGAACAAAACAATTAAAGGAGAGGAGATTAAAGTACCACATTCGTGCGCACTCTGTTTAGTAATATTTTGCATGAGAACTATTTCTTACTAGCCATTATCCGTAAGGAATTTAACGTTCATTGTAATTTCAAATTGTTTTGACGGTCCTGAACAACAAATGATCACTCCTCAACAAACACTACTACTATTTCACAACAATTTGTATTGCTCTTCTTCAGTCAAAATAAGAAATTTTATGTTTTTCCATATTGCTGATTAATTTGCAAGACTTAGGGATAACAATAACTGGCCTATACAACAAAAATTACATCTGACTAAATAAAAATTTCTAGTAAATATTTCCCTAAAACTATATGCAGAAAATTTTGTTTTTACAAAGCAACTGTCCTCTCATAATTGAAGGGGGAAAAAAAAAAAAAAAAAAAAACTCCCTTTCTTGACCTCAAAATGAGTTATTCTTGATTATTCTCAAACATCAAAAAATGCAAATGACACATTTTTGTATACAAGTGAAAACTGTATTATTATCTTTACTTTAATTTAAAAGATAAAAAAAAATTCAAACTTTTAATAGTGTATTTGCATTATACATCATGAATAAATTTAAATCTTGCCCCATAAAGTTCATCATTTAAAATTATTATATCTTCTGGTAAATCCTATGACGAATCACAGCAAACATTCCTTTCCTTTTAAAGGTGCTACAGCTAAAATAATTCACCATTTCATTCTTGTTTATGGCTGTGACTGTAATTGAAAGTGATGCTACCAAAAAGGATGGAGGTTAAAAAAAGATGGGAAACTCCTGGGCAGTCCCCATGCCTCATCCACCAAAAATTTATATCTACCTCCTAGGCTGTGCTTGAATCAGGGTTGCCAACTGTCCTATATCATACAGGATTTCCCATATTCCATATCTCACAATTCTTCGAAAATAAACTGACCATTAATAAACACAGTGTTCTGTGATTATAGGTACATTTACTCTGATGCTCTAACAATGGCCAATTTGTAGTACAATTGACGCCGACAGCTGGAATTTGTCAACACGCGTGTTCGTGGAAGTAGCGCTTGCACACACACATACACACACAGTATATTTTCTTTGTGTGTGTGTGTGTGTGTTGGTGTCATCTGTCTACTTGAAGCCAAAGAAAATTTTGATGTATAGACCTAATATTGATTTTTGGACATTACAGATAATATTTAAAACTGTTTTTAATGTAATAATTTCCCTCAATCATTTCGTTGGGGTCAAATGTCATGTGTCTAGTTGTCGGAAGTGTAATTTATAATCAATCTAAAAAAGTTGGCAACCATAGCTTGAATCAAGTGCAATCTCGATGGTATTGGTGATGGGCCTGTCATCTCCTTGACTGTCAAACCATTTTGGGGCCCCAGCAGAGAATTTCACCATAGAGGAATTCCAACTGTACTGTAAACAAACCAGACTTCCATTTGATGGTTGTTGCATCAACTGGCCGTGGTCTGTGGCAGGGTGCCCCAGCAGGTAGTCTGGACACTAGACCGGTGTCATGGACAATGAGGAGTACTTATCGTGGACTGTTGACCACACACAGTACAAGAAGCATTGCTGGGATTCCTGACTTTGAGTGAGCGGTGTGTTGGGGGAATATTTCACTCTTGTTCAAGCTTCAGTCGGTCCTATGGCACTAGGTCAGGTGGGATGGACTCGTGGTGACTGTTGGTTGAAAAGTTGTTATGAAGGTGGATGGGGTTTCGGCCCTAGACCAAGGCAAATTACAACTGTGAAGCAATGACGAGAAAGTTCAAGAACTGAGAATAGCCATTTCTGGAATAGCTCTTCACAGAGTAGGGAACAAAGTGCCTTTAAATTTTATTTTTATTCTTCCCTGGTCAACATTTATGAATAAGAAAAGAATGAGACATCATCATATTTGTAATATGAAGTAGTTTTGTGATGTTAGCTGACTGGACAGAAAAAAAAAGTTTCTCCTATTAGTTCTATAAATTGGTTTTGTGATGCCAGGTCCTCTTATTAGCTATACAAAAATGGTTTCAACATTGAGCAGTTAACCTAAAAGCATTTGGCTCTGCACTGATTTCATACACTGTTTTGCAAAGTACAGTAAAACCTCGTTAATCCGGATCTCCAGATAATCCGGATGTTTCTAATTTAATGTTCACATAGATAATACGTGTTATTAAGTGGATTGACTCACCAGCTATAAATAACTTTGACTTGACCTTGAAACCTTACCCATCACTTCCCCTCCCTCAATCTCCTCAGTTTTCCTACTGTTTTCAAACGGCACTTGTCATTTTGTTTATTCTGTGTGGTTCAACCGGATATTGTTTTTGTTTTTATCAAAGTGTTTGGGAGTGTATTGTAGTGTATGTACAAGTTTAAAATGGCATCAAAGTGAAAGAAGGTTGTGGTTTCAATGGATAAAAAGTTAGACGCTATTAATCGAATTGATAAAGGAGAAGCATCAAAAAAAATATCTGTTTAAATTCTTAGTTGGAACTACAACAGTATCCGACTGGAAGAAGCAAAGAAAAGAAATGAAAGATTTTTGTTGTAAAANAAAAAAAAAAAAAAAAAAAAAAAGCACAAAATGAAGCATTAGACGACGACGCACTATTCATGTGGTACAGTGCTCAGCGAGAACGTGGTTTGCCCATATCTGGACCGATCTTGGCCCAAAAAGCTATGAGCTTAAACAAAAAGTTACAGAATCCTGACCTAGAATTCACTGCTAGCCAGGGGTGGCTAGAGCATTTTAAAAACCGACATGGTATACGCCAACTTACTCTGACTGGAGAGAGCTTGTCTAGTGATTTTGCTGCTGCTGAAAAATTTAAAAAGGATTTCGAACAATTTGTTTTCTCTGAAGAATTGATACCCGATCAAGTTTATAATGCTGACGAAACTGGGCTTTTTTACCGGATGCTTCTGAGCAAAACATTAGCATCAAAGTTTGAAGATTCGGCTTAGGACTACAAGAAAAGCACAGATAGGCTAACTGCTATGGCTAGTAGTAATGCATCAGGGAAACATAAGTTTCTTCTTGTCATTGAAGGGAAATCTAAGAATCCCCGAGCGCTAAAAATGTGAACCACAATACGTTGCCAGTGGTTTACAGAACACAAAAAAGGTGTGTGGATGGACAGTTGTTTGTTTAAGAATTGGTTTTTTAATAACTTTGTTCCAGAAGTTCGAAAATTCCTGAAAGAAAATAGTTTACCAGAAAAAGCTATTTTACTGATCGACAATGCTCCGTCTCATCCGGGAGAACAAGAACTTGTGAGTGAAGGAATTAAAGTGAAATTTCTTCCACCAAACGTAACCCCACTGCTGCAGCCTATGGACCAGGGAGTCCTTGAAAACATCAAAAGAGTTTACCGAAAAGAACCGCTTGGTAAAATAATTGAAGAGGAAGGGGAAACAAGTGTAATTGATTTGTTGAAATCAATCAATATCAAAGATGTTATTTACATGGTTGCTGACGCTTGGGATTGCATCACAAAAAGCTCTTTGAAAAAGTCATGGAAAAAACTGTGGCCAGCTATTTGTGCTACAAATGAAATGGCAAGCAATGATTTGGTGCAAGTGGCTGCAGACGACCTTCTGCAAATGTTAGGAACAATAAGTGGGTGCTCAGATGTTGATATGGAAGACATCAGTGAGTGGCTGAAACACAACAATGACGGTGGCCACTGCACTATAACGGAAGAAGAAATTGTAGTGGCATGCACATCTACAGCAGACAGTGAGGAAGAAGATGACGTGGACGAGGAGGGAGCGATCACACCGCAACAGTGGACGACACATGCAGATGCTGCGGACCAGCTGACAAACATCATGGCGACTTGGTATGTCAGCCCGACACCACTCCAGCTGAACTATTAATGATAAAGTGTTTGCGTGACCGTGCTTCATTCAAACGCACACGTGTTTGAAACAGAACACAGTGGACCAATTCTTTGTTAAAAAATAATGTGAAAAGTTATTTTTAAATTTTTTATGTCTTTTAAACAATTCTATGTAATTTTGTTACAAAACATAGTTTTTTATTGTAATAAATGGTAAGTTTACTTATTTAAGGATTTGTTTTGCTTATTATCCGGATTATCGATTTTCCGGATTGCCTTTGGTCCCAGTTAGTCCTGATAAACGAGGTTTTACTGTATTGTAACACAATAAAAAGCAGCAAAACATTACAAATTTTCTGAGCTAAATGAATGCAGAAAAATTGTCTTTTTTCCCAGAATGGAAAACAAAATCCCCCACAAAAAATTACAGATGCCAGTGGAAATGAAAACCCACAAGGGAACTATAAATACCAGTTCACAAACATGCACTAAATCAATGAAAAATTCATAAATGTTAGCAGTAATACTTTTTTATATTTTTATATAAATATCTAGAAGCAGTAATGCTTTATCATAAATCATAGCTTAGCTTGTACTGTATTATCTTACATTATACTATGTTTTTCAATTGTACATTTATGCACAAAGAAGAACATAATACTTCACTTTAACATTTCCGTGTTTTTGGAACATGACACTGTTTATAAATCTGGTATAAGCTCTAATGGTCTACACAAATATATGTGCATTCATTCATATGTATGGTTATTGTAAATCTCCAGTTTGCTAGAGAAGAAAAGTGTCTTTCAAGATCCCTTGTCATAGATGGTGTATCTACCTGAAACGATTGGGCCACAAATTACAGCTTGCATAATACTGTCTATCTGCATTTGATGCTGATATGGTATCTAGTACTAGGCAAAACAGCTACTGTCCAGTAATTTGCATTCCTGGAAGCCTCTCTCTACGACAAATTACCTTGCCCATGTGTGCTGCTAATCACACACACACACACACACACACGAGCGTCCACAGGGAGGAGTCCATAAACGAGAGGCCACTGTGGCGTAAAGGCTAAAAAGCTTGCCCCCCAACCCTCCAAACCTGTTTCAATTCCTGGAGGAGTCACTCCCAGATTTTCACACGCGGGAATCGTGCTGGATGATGCTATTAGTCAGCTGGGTTTCTCAGGGATCTACCATTTCCCTGCCCTTGCATTCTGGCACTGCTTTATATCCACCTCACTTCACCCTAAGCTCTCAAGACCTCACTGTTGAGAGCCGCCCAAATATCTCCACTCCACAAAGGACATGTATGTCCGAGTCTATGTAACCTGCTTGTTTCAGAGAACAAATGCATACTATGCTTAACAATTAAGTAATTCAAAAAGACTCCTTTTTTTCTTTAAAGCATCCAATTTTTTTGTAAACCTTTTGGTTACCTTCCACACCACACTGGTTTGTCTCAGCTTTAGGAAGCTTTCTATTAGACTATATTTGTCAGCATAGAAACAATTTTAACAAGTTTTTATAAAGCTATATTCCGAAAAACAGGTCTTGAAATGTATCTCTTCTTATAATAACGTGCTCGCCTCATGGCGCTGCTTCTTCAGACATCCTCATAATAGTACAGTGACTGGTGTTAATTATTTGAGTCAGATTGATTCAAGAGACATTATATGTTGGGAGACTTTTGCTATTAATGAACTTGTTGCTACTAAAAATTCCGTTATTAGTATTGCTCAGTCTCCTGTATTGTATTCTCGACGTAGGCTTAAGTTTGCAATAAAATAAACACCTGCAGTACTGATTATGAATGTACCTATAAAATTGAATAGATATGAAATTTCTCACCAAAAATTAGAGAATTACAGTCATTCATCATTACTTACCCATAAAAAAACTTGTGAAGAACAAAACAAAAATAAAGTATAAAAGTAAACAGCAGACGGGAAAATGCATGACACTGTGGCAGAGGGTGCTTTGTTTGTTAATACATTACAAACTGAATTATTATTTTTTTATCTCAAATGATTCATATTTTTAAAACCATCATTTGCAACAGAAAAAAAAACTGGTACTTTCATCATTTTCTGTGTAGTAATTGTAAGTAATTACAACTTTTATAGCGCCACATTGTAAAACTAGGTAGATGCTTTAAAGAAATATAAGCAGCTACAGAATGAATCAAAGCACTATTCAAAATAACATCGTACATGCCTGAGTTATGAATTTATACTACTCAACAGACTGAACAATAAAGCTGAGTCACTGAGAGCTATATTACTTATATTGAGTACTTACCGTTTCCCAATTTCAGTTATATTGAGAGACTATTACCTGACAAATAATGACTACACTGGTTTCAACCTTCATAACTCGCAAGTTAAACTAATTACAAGAATAAAAATATTTGATGTCATCTGATGCTGAAAGCCTAAAAGTTGAGTTGAGAAATTTTATTGGCACTTAACAGCAATAACTTCAGTGTCAGTGAGAGTCAAATGAGATAAAGATGGAGCAGTGATGGAATGCAAGGGCAGGGCAAATGGAAGTGCTCCAAGAAAAACCCTAGCCAACCGGCAACGGTTACCCACATGCGAAAATCTGGGTGACCTCACCAGGATGGGTGGGGTGAGGAGGTCCGGTAGCTTGCTCCCTCCCCCTTCCCCCAGGACCCATAACTTAGCATCCCCTACATTTTTTCTTGTGGGGTCATGTCAAAAGTATTTTTAACAAACATCCATTGAGAGTGAGGACAACTTCACTGCGAGAATTCTTGCTGGCTGCCTTAAATTTCAACGAACATGCTGTATTTTTGATAGGGTGCATAACAACATGGTTGGCCACGTTAATGCCTGCTTGCAAGTTGGACAATGTCACTTTGAACAGCTTCTGTAAAGGTAAGCCATGCTTCACATCTCTGTGTTTGTTTACGCACTGCGATCAGCTGTTTGCCATCACAAGTGGGTATTGGGGACTGTCGTCTGTCATCCATTTGTAGGCCAGCTCCGCTATGGTCCACGTATGATTGGCCCAAGCAGCACACCGAATTCAAATAACGTGTGCATCGTTGACACCTGTACCTCGATACGAGGGAGTTTCCAGAAACATGTTCCTTATATCAAAATGTTTGTCTTCGCATGCCCTACAACCCCTTAAAATTATGACCAACAATTTCTGAACACCTAGTACATGTGTATAGATCTTGCATACCCTCCAAAAGCCTCTGTATCATGTAATCTATAAAGTTTTAAATACATCTGCACCCAATATAAAAAAAAATGTAACTTAGTCTCTTAGTTATGCATAATGATTTATCATAAACTCAAGCACTCAATAGAAACAAATTGGCTGCAAAGAAAATAAGTAAATTGCATACTGTACATATAGCTATAATCAGCAAGAAGCATGCTCGTGTTCTACCAACTTCACAAAAGTAAAATTTCAACTGTAGCTGCAAAAATTAAACCTTACCACACCAAATGATATGACTTTTACAAACAAGTTATTTGCCAGACCATTATTGGTTATATATACTGTCACTTCAGTGAGTATTATCTCCAACCAACCCAATCTACTCTCATTAATAATTTATTATAGTGTAGTAATGATAGTTTGATATAACCAATCTTTATCCGATAGGCTGTTCACAGTTAATTGAACAATTTTGAAATCTTCCTTTGAAAATGCCAGTCCCTACTTGCGTATATTTTAACGGGTACACTAACATGCACCCAGTAAAGTTGGTAACAATGGAGAGACAGTAGTTCCATGTCCTAACGTTAATATAAAAAGCATTAGGCAAACACTTCTGAATACTGAAATTATTACTTTCGATTTCAAATTTTTTTTTTTTAGTACATTTCAATGTAAAAATAAGCACATTTGCAAAAAAAGAAAACTCACTTTTCTAATAATTACAGTCTCATTTGACCAATGCATGAATAAAGTGATCAGGCCCATGACAATTTTAACTGTACATATGGTAGAAGACTACACAGTATGAACAAAAGTAGGCCTTAAGAAGGGCTTTAAAATTTTTGCTCCGTTTACTGTCAACGCAATTATTAATACTGGCAGGCAACATATACAAAATAAGTTGCACAAAGCTATCGGAATATGGATAAATTTTGCACATTTTTATTTTACATAATAAACATTAAACACTATCATGATTGTGATCACTACAAGTAAGCTACAAATGCATTGTAGAAAATAATCCTGCAAGTTTTGTTTATTTCCTCCATTTATAAAAGTACCAAGTCTACTATTATTTCAATCTCACAATTTATAGCAAAAAAAAATTTACAACATACAATTTTAAAGCACAGTAAATCCAATATGTTTTACATATAATATCAAATTATTTTAAACAAAACTCACATAACTGCGACAACTAAAAGAAAAAAATATATATACAGAATGATTCACGAGTAGTTACCGCCACACACAGGGCTTATTCCTTACATCATTTGGAGCAAAATATGTCATATACATGTGGGTCCTATTCCCAATATTTACAGAGTTATTAAAAAAAAATTGAAAATTCCTCGATTTTCGCATATGGGGATGGATGAAGGATATTGTTTACTAAAGAACCGCACAAACACGTGAAGAACTACTTGCACGTATCATGCATGCCGCTACAGAAATCCAAGACAGCCGTGTGCAGCTGCGTAGAGCAACACGTGTGGTTCATAAGCGTGCGGCCAAGTGTATGGAAGTAGGCGGACACATTTTTGAACATCTTTTGTAATCTTGTTCGACACAATTGTGATGCTCGACTGTAAACAATACGGTCTGAAAATACATCACTGTATTTACTTCCGAAAGTGTTATTATTTTATTAGTAATTTTCAAATGTTTCGAATAACTCTGTAAATATTGGGAATACGACCCACATGTATAAGACATATTTTGCGCCAAGTGATGTAAGGAATAAGCCCTGCGAGTGGCAGTAACTCCTCGTGAATCACAGTGTGTATATATTCAGTATACTGGTCAAATTTCATGAGGTTGTAAATACAAATGTACAATAACATTAAAATTACTTTTTATAGCCAATTTTTAATTTTAAACAGTTATTCGAACAACAAAATAACTGACATGTGAAAATGGTTGCAACTCTCAATAAATAAAACCAAACACACACATAAATAACTTACATTTTACACAATTTGGAGCATGACAGTTTGTGCATTCTATATTGGGAATTATCAGTAAAATAATTACCACAAAGCTCACACGCAAGAGAAATTGTTAATTTTTTCAGCATTTGTTTTTTAAGTTTATGGAAGACAATCCTGCTCACTTTGGCCTTTCCTATGGTATGTCATTCGATGTTCATTTCTTAACTGGTCAGCAGAGTCGATATCTGAATCCGATTCACTGTCCTCCACTTCAACCAAGGTTTCTTGCATGCCATTTTGCAGCCTGCTGTTGCCTGGACTGTCGAAAACTTTACGAAATGCTGGTTGCAAATCATTGCTTTCACGCGATGATGCAGGTACAACTGCTACTTCAGAATCATAGCTCCTAACTGGCAACACCACATTCGAAACAGAATTTTTAGGCCGTACTGTAGCTGAGGTAATATTATTTACAGAATTTGTTCGCACGACAGGAAGACATCGAGCCTTGTTGGCCAAAATTTTTGATGCACTCTGTGGAAGTATTTCTCTGTAGTAACTGACATCTGAAGATGCTTTTGGTTGCAGAGTGCTCTCCTGAATACCTACGTCATCCATAGGTACACTTTTAGGGGGAGGAATGTACTGTATATCGTCAGAACAAGCATCATTTCCCATCAGCAGTCTGTCATCACTGGAACTTCTTTTGGTAATGCTATTCGTAGGCACAAATTTAAAAATACGACTAGTGTTTTGGTTGGTTCGGGGCGTGGCTACGTTAACTTTCTGCAGTATCAGTGGGTTAGACCGAACGTTGGCAACACTGTTTCGTAATTTGACAGGAAAAAAAGGATTATTACTTTGCATTGGTTCTTTGTTTGTAGAGCTGCGTGGCTGCAATACACTAGATCCAGACTTAATGCTAGGTGTGGGTTTACTTTCTGATACTCTAGGTGAAGAAACACAAATGTTTTGCATCGTCTGAGGATTTACAATCTTCACCAACTGCGAAGAGGGCTGAAAATTAGCAATGCTGTTCCCTGGTAATGTTACGAAAGTAGGACTAGATTTCTGTGTCACCTGAGGAATTTCATAATTAACTACATGGAGCACTTCAGAACTAGGTTGAATTTTGGTGGGAGTATTATCAGGACCTATTTTTGATAAATTACTGGAAGCACTTTGCTCTGATCGTGAACCTGCAGTTATAACTGTCTCTGGTAACTGAGGATTAACGGCAGCAGTTCCACTAATAGGGATTATTTTAAAATTAACAGTTTCTTCTGAACGAGTATTTCTCACCAACACCCTAGAAGTAGGCTGTACGTTTTCTACGGTCCTCGTTGGTAATGCTCTAGTAAATTTAGCACATCTATCTAGTTTTTGTGGAGAAATTGCGGGGCTAACAGACAGTGATTTTTGGACACTAGGGTTAAATTTGGAACAATGGTTTTTAGACAATGATGGAATAAAATTATTACTGTCGCGAACTCCTGATTCTAGAGAACCTGAATGACTAGACTGTGTGCAGTTTTCAGTAATATCTGACACACTTGAAAAATGTTTATTTTTGCTGGTTTGTTCAAGAGTTGTACTCTGAGAAGAAATTTTACAAAGCTTTTTTGTTGGGCTGATTTCATCAGAGAGATTTGTTTTGTCAGAGATTCTCTTGGACATGACAAATGACTTCTGACATGAAGGTGAATTATTTTGCTCGGATATAGCATTTTCCACCAAACGTGCTGGTGAAGAACTCTGATTTCTTGCTGACTTTCCCCCCTGCACGCTCTGATTCTGAAAGCTCTGAGACGTACTGTGATGCGGTGTTACTCGAAAAGTTATCACAGGGGTTCGTGAAACATCACCCTTGTTACCAGGTTTACCACCTACACCCATTTTCCCAACAACCACTCTACCTGGCTGCACATCATTGTTGCATGATGGTGAGCTAGCAGTATTAAGCGCTTGCAACAACAGAGGAGGCTTAACGGCGACAGTTCTATTACATGGAACTGTTTGAATATTTCCACTTTCCTCTGAATTATGCTGTACCGTCTTCACAGTAATTCCTGATGCTGTTCTGGGTTGCTGAGCACTCGTCCGAATTTGGAAACAATTGTTTTTCAATAATACCAAGGAAACATCATTACTCTTTTTTCTTCCTGATTCTAGAGGCAATGAATGACTTGGAGCATTATTCTCGGTGATAATTGAAACTCTCGAAAACAAATCTTTACATGTTTTGTTTTGTTCAAAATTTGTATTCTGAGAACTTTTACAAAGCTTTTTATTCTGACTGATTTCATCAGAATATGTCATTTTGTCAGCGATTCTTTTATAAATCACCACCGACTTCTGATCTGAAAGAAAATTATTTTGCTGGATACATGTGTCGGAGATCATTTTTTCCAGTAAGGGGAATGGTGATGAACTTTTACTTGATATTTCTACATGCGTGTCGCGCAGCTGATTATTCTGAGCACTTATGTGAGGTGGTGCTATTTGAAAAGATACAGCAGTTCCCTTTTTTTGATCATCCGCACGTATTTTTTCAACAACTATACTTCCCATGTGTTTGTTGTCGTCGCACGAGGGAGAAGTCTTCACAGAGTGCAGCTCCTGCAAATGTAAAACAAAAGACGACTCCAACAAAAACTGCACGTTACAGGAGGAACAGCTATACGCTACTTTTCCTGTACAGTATTTGTGAGCTGCCAACCCACTGGCAGAAAAAAATTGTGTACCGCAACAGTTGCAGCGCAAAAATTTTTTGAATTTGCCCTTCAAGTGAAAAAGTCTATGAGCTACAAGATGATTTGCGCACGATAATAAGCCCGGGCATACTTCACAATAAAAAAATAGCGAATGAGAATTTGTGCAGTGCTTCATGTGTTCAACCATTACACCGTGTGTTCTGAAACTTTCCAGACACAAACTGCACTTGAACCAGGAGCTCGTTTTAGTGGCACCACACACGTCCTGATGTTCAACCAAAATCTGCTGTGTCCAAAACTGTCCTCCGCATGTGTTACATTTGAAAAGTTCTTCAGTGTGAAGTCGTTCATGTATTTCTAGAAGAGTTTTACTCACAAAGTTTCGCTTACATACTTGACAACTTAACTTATTACTGTCTTCCTTCTCCTGACTTGTATGAGTTTTCTGATGATTTTTGTAAAGTTCTTCGTTGTCGAAAGCACTTTTGCACACAGGGCACACAATGTTAACACATTTTAACTTATCCTTGCACAATTGGCATGTGATGTAACGATTCTCGTGAGACTTGAGATGTTCACAAAACACATTTTCATTCATATGCTGGGTCATGCATATCGTACACAAAAAGTTCATTGCTTTCACTGAACGACGCTTGTACAAACTGCACTGAGAAATGAAACATTTATTACACGCACGACATATGAACGATGGTTTGATAACGATGTTTCTGTCGTGAACGGCCACTTCTGTATTCACGTTACCTAAAAAAAAAAATATAAACAATATGAAAGTTTTTCCGAGTAACCAAACAGAAACATCAACAGACTTATGAAATGCGAAACAATTTACAATTCACATAATAGCAGAAAATTCTGTCAGTAATATATATTTTGTAACACTCCCCAGACTGTGCTCACCTGAAGCCAAGAGCTCTGAACAAGAAAGCTAGATGGAATTAACATTGCTCCTTTATTTCAATTTTATTCTATGTAACAAATACTTCAGAGATTTGCTTTTCCCTTATTCATATTGGCATGACACCAAGTGTAATGTTCATGTAATAATTTACTCACGATTACAATTGCACTGCGTGGAGTGCAAATTAACTGAAAGCTGCACAAATCACCAAAAGTGAAAGTAATTAATATCCCATGGCACATATCTGTTTGTTAGTTTGCTTTCTTGCATGCTTGCTTGCCTAGCCTTACACCAGCATTGGGGTGAAGTAACATTACAATTCAACTTCTGGCTGTTAAAAAATAATAACGAAGTAAACAATGAAAGACACATGTTCTTTAACTCCAACTTCTATGTGTTAGCTTGAAGAAATGTTAAGAAACTTACAGCAAACAAGCATCCACTATCAAAAAGTATATTAATTTGTTTTTGAATTATAGTTATAATTTTTTAATTACCATAACTTGATTTTTCACGTTAACTTGTGCGCCCAACACTGGTGCAAGGCTAGGCAAGCAAGTAAACAAAAAAGCAAGCACGTGAATAAAAATTGTGCCGGCTAACTGTCCTTAGACTGTTTATGCAAACATCCAATGGTGGGATGTACGTTGTCTTGCATTGATTGCTCTCAATAGTTCCTTTGGCTCCGAGGGATGATAGATTTGGTTTTGTGCATGGTCAAATATTGCTCAGAAACTCTACTTCCTCCCTTTATATGCTTGCCAAGTGGGGAGGTGACTGCATAGCACCTAGAGCAACATCCTCGCACCCTCCCTCTCTGGTCAGGAAGGAGGTTAGTAGCCTCCACGCAGGCCCCCATCTTCACCCAACCAGCACACAACTACTCCTCACAACTGAATTGCTAATTTGAGAAACGTCGTAAGTGAGTAGTTTTTACGTAAATGTGTTTTATGCTGAATTTGTGTCTTGAAAGGTAGCTGGATGTTTGCGTTGTGAAACAACTAAAGTCATTCCACTGCATCCCGGGAGAAGTGGGTGTGCAATTTTTTTGTGAGTTGAAAAATGTTGCAAGACAGTGACTTGCGTCCCTTCTCCTCTTAACAACACAAGTGGTAAAGCAGATGAATGTGCATTTGCATTTGGTTACCCTAGTATAAAATGAAAGTTCAGATCTTTATGCACAGATGGTTGCTCAATTACAACTAATTTTTAACTTATAAACCATGGTGATTAGAGAAATATTCTAAGTATAATAACTTTGTAATGTTATTTTGAAAGGGTATTTTGTACTTTTTCAAAAATATAAAATAAAAGTTTAGTTCTTTAATTTAATCACTATATAAGGTATGGGTAATTTCAAATAATATACAAACGAAAAGTCATTTAATGTGTTTAAACATGTTTATGTCTGCAAGGTTTTCCCCAACTCCTGTGGCTTTAGCGTATAGTTTTCCTGACTTACGACATTTCTTAGATCCGCAATTCAACTGTGGAAGGGAGGTCACTTCAGACATCATCGCGTACATTCAGATGCAGCTTGTCACCGCTTGACTGCTTACACATACGTGTGCCACAACACAATGTTCTGTACAAGCTCGGAGGGAAGCTTCTACGAGACCCTTCTATTCGAGCCTGCATGCAGGTTGGTACGGAGGTTTCTCTGGAATAACCTGCCACAGGATACTTGCTGCCACACAAGTAAAGGCGAGTAAATTTGCTATGATTTTACTTCTGAAAAAGGGTTTATTTAGTTTACTTCAGGTATGGACTTCATCGATTACTTCTGCAGAATGCATTTATGTACGGAGCGTAATTGTTTTGTTGTGATAACTGGAACTTTTTGCATCAAATAAATACAAATGTTTGCCATAATTTTCACATTATGCTGCTATTGCATCCATTTTCGCAGTATATTTACAATGTTTTCTAGTTTAATAGTTTTATCGCTGTTTCTCCAAACAAAATAAAATTACAACTATAATGACATGCATTAGCAAAAAACGGGATGATTAGTATTTTACAGGATGTCTGGGATTCCTAATCTTTGGTGTCATCAGATACATTTAAAACTCTGTTCTGGAGAATTTTAAGAAGAGTTCAACAGGTTACTAATCTTTCAAATTGGTCAAATGGTTTGCAAGAAATTACTTTTTGAAATTATTAACTTTAATGATGAAAATGTTTTACAAACAACAGGAAAGATTAGGCAATACAATATGGCAACAGATCAAAATACTGGATTTCATCTTTACTTTTACAATCTAAACACAGTTTCCATTTCCCTTGGTAATACTGAGCAATCAAAAACAACGATAGACCCCCGACCCTTAAAATAAGTTAAATTGGCGGTTAATTGTAATTACAGCAAGGATAACCAGAGCACTAACAACTTGACACAAAGCAATACCAATGTGGAACAAACACAAAATAAGAGAATTTCACAAGCATGACTCCAAAAATCAATGCGCAGTAAATTTTATATGAACGGCAAATCATTCTCAGATCCCAACGCCTTAGTACCCTATGCACAGATAGGGCGAGTTACACCTTCTGGACAATGCAGCTAACCTCTAAGAATCATTTTTCATACCACCCATATTGCCAAAGCAAAGAAAGACTGAAAGTTAATTTGATTACATAACCAGAAATCCCCCCCCCCCCCACTTAAAACAAAACACAGATACCTTTGTATACGCAAGAAACTATAAATGGCAAATTGAAGTATTTGGACCATAACAAAACATATGATGACCAGAAAACAGACACACCCATTCATGTTCAATACCAAGGTAAAGAACCAACTTTAAATTGTTAAAATGCTAACAAAGAAAAGTACCAAAATTTTAAATGTAGTTCAAAATAATTTCGGAAGCAAGATGCCAGCAGACAAACAGGATAATTAGCACAACTAATAAAATAAGTACGTTGGAATACCACAAATAACATAAGAAAACTAACTGTGTGGTGAACGGTACTACTGGAGTAAAGATAGGTCATTGCCATCTATGAAGACATAGTTTATCATTCCCCATGAATGTGGAAATATTTGGGCAGCTCTTAAGACTGAGTTCTTGAGAGCCGATGGGGTGAAGTGAGATGATTTTGGAGCAGCACTGGAATTTGAAGGCCAGGAAAAAGCGAGATCCTAGAGAAAACCCACCAACCAGCAGAATCATCTAGCAGAATTCCCATATGCAAAAATCTAGGAGCGAGCCTGACAGGAATCAAACTTGGTTTGCCTTGGTGGAGGTGAGCGCCCTAGCAGCAGTGTCAACAATTTGACATTTTTGAATTTGGACTTTAATAATCAGTATTTGTGTAAGATCATGTGAGTAATGTGAAATAAATTTTATTTTGATTGTACATTTTAGTTACAATCTGTGAACCTCCTATAGAAAAATGAAACACACACCTAAAATAAAAGTTACTTATAGCATAACCACATAACTCTTATGATTTAAATTCAACAAATTAAGATCTTTACAAGTTAGGTCACATTAACATAACAACTACATACAGTCTTTTAAAACTGCTGCTGAGAGCGTTCCACCCGGTGCAAAAGAAACGGTTTGCTTCCTTCCAACTTATTTGTCCAGAGCTGTTGACAGGATGGCCTCATATAATACTCTTCATGTTTGCATGTTTGTGCAAACTCAAAAATGAATTTCTCCACCTACAACTGAGCAAGCATTAACTAGCCTTAGTATAGGAGCGTGCGAATGACGTGTGCTGGGCTCAGGCGACAGGCTTCGTAAGCTTTTGGTGTGACGCGAGCAGAAAGTTTGATATGCAAATACGACTTTTCAGTGTTTATTAAACCTTGATAACGAACCACAAAAGATCAGTCAATGCTGTTGTGTTATGGGGTGCAGTACCATGTTGAGAAACAGTCCTTCAGTTATTAAATTGTCAAGGTTTTCCACCGATAAACATTATAATTTTAGAAGGAGGCTTGAATTGCGACAGTAAAACGTGATACCACTGACAAAAAAACATGGCCTCCCATTTGTGTGATTTTTTTTGCTCAAGCAATGCAAAACAATGATTAGCATAGTATAACAAGTAGCATATGAATATAATTAGATGGATCAGCAACCACCTAATACTGGACAGTTAAAAAAATTGTACATAAGACATATGCACTTTGCAACCATTCTTATTTTGTAATTAAATAAGAATCTAATCAAATTTTCAATTTTGGTTTTTTTTTTGTATCGTATAATCTATCACTTACTATACAATTGAATCTGCTATAGTAAAATTTCCACTCTAGCATTCCGTTTTCAACATACTAGTAAAAGTGTAGTCAACATGTTTTATTTGTTAATACAATGTAATTTTGCCTAAGGGTGTTACATAGTTATTTTTGGCAACTGCAAACTTAGATTTGAACATTACTTTACCACATGCTCCCTTCAAATACAAATTTTTGCGAGCACTCTTTGGTTTTCCCCATTGTTGTACTATGGTTGCCTCGGGAGTGTGTCTTGCAATTAATACAGAAACAGGATACAGCAATATATTTGGGACACTTTGACTGACTTGCTATACATTCACAGTCCCATGTCACGATGTTCCTGTTTGTATCAATCTACAAATAAATATGTAAAAAACAAACTCAGGATAGACAGTTTTACTACCTGATTTTCATTTTAAGTGATTTGATACTTGTACTAAGAATTTAAATAAAAATAAAGTTTTAGTAAGTGTTACATTAAAACCACTTGTACTTGATATATTGCAAAACTGTGTAAAAATACTTTAATTACCAGAATTTTTATGGTAGAAAGTAGCACTTACCATGTATTTCACGTCCTAACATGTCTTTATTGTCGAATATGTACTTATGTACTCTCATTTAGATTTTGACCTTCCTTTAAAGTGGACTTTTGGAAGTTAGATGAAAATTGTAGTTTCTGAAACACTTACAAAACTATAGTACAAGTTTCTCTCAGCGACGTCGTCGTATCAATTTCTGTTATGTGCTTAATTGCCGTTCTCTCCCACTCCATTTCTACTACAATCTCTGCTAGGAGAGCCACCAACTAAAAATAGCTCATTTGCACGCTCCCTATAATTATGAATATAATAATGCAAGGAATAAAAAAGTAAAATATGTTACATACTTTGCATACATTTTGAAGAGGCATCCAATTTTTTTCTGTCTTTGGAACTTTGTACCAGTACATAATCAGACCTGCAATTAATATTAACAGGTAATATTTTTGAGTACAGCAACCACTAACTCTATAATTAATGAAAGAGACAGTTCAGAAAACTAAAAATCTAAGATAAATTACTACAGAATAAATTTTATAATAAAGAAAACATACATAATGACCCAAATTAATTTAAACATGGTTTTCCGTTAATAACAGAAAAACTATTAAAGACAATCTGATGGGACCGCATGTATTTGACGCTGTGAGGACAATGTTGGGTGTGCACGAGCACATATAACCATTCTGCTGTTGTCACTTCCGCTCGCAGACACAAGCAGCAGCACTGCAATTGCGGAGGAAATGGCACAAAGGTTTTCTTTTGAGCAACATAAGTGGATTTCAAAGCATTATTGCAAATGTGAGAACACGACTGACGTGCAGTGACAATAGAGGGCACAATTTGATACTGCACAACAGTCAAAACAATTACGCGACAAGTTTGAGAGGGACGGAACTGTGTATGATGTGAAGAAAGGATGGTACTGCAGGAAACTACGAATGATGAAAGTGTGAGGGGGCTGTTTTGCACACATTCACACATTTTCCCAGGAAGTCAAAGTCCATACGGCAAGCTGCACATAAATCAGGTGTCACTAAATCAAGTATCCATCACATTTAAAGCAAGTAAAATGGAGGCCCTAATTTCTCATGAGAAGGCAGACTGTTACAGAATTTCATGCGATGAATGAAGATGACTCAGATAGTTGTCAAATTTTGTGAGTGGGTTGTGAACATGCGCAACGACAACAAACATTTTACTAACGCGACTGTTTGGTCCGATGAGGAAACCTTTAAATCAAATGGAATTGTCAACCGCCACAACTTAATGTACTGGGCTGATTTCCAAATTCCCTGACTTTTTCCAGGTTTTTAAGGTTCTCCAAACCTGTAACAACCCTGCAGGGAAACCTCCTAGGGAACCAAGGTTGGGTGTGGGCAAGCATTATCTCGCTGAAAACATGCTCCTGGGCACTTACCCAGGAAAGGTAGCACATGAAGCCACAGGATGTCTTCCATGTACCACTGTGCATCCATTCAAAGACTGCCGTATTACTAATGTCCATCTAGGCAAAAAAGGGCCAGTTTTGACAGTTCTAAAAATGTATCGCCAGCATAAATGTTTATGCCGATGTATCATTCCACCTCACCTATTCTGACACAGGAAGCAATGCTGTTTCTTTACTATTATGTCAGTTGCTGGCATTTAGCACAGAAAACTCACTGCTCTCAGCCAATGACTGCAAGGTTTCATTTGTACACATGCTTAAAAAAATGTCAAATTTGTTGCTAAATGAGAATCTGATAAGGCATAATGTTGATTTGCAAACACTTTTCTTTTAAAATTTCATAATAAAATTAAAATGAAGTTAGAAAGCAAAGTCTGTCAAATGTTTTATTTTGGGGCTACTAATTTTCATACCACTATAATGTACCATCTAAAAATTGTACACAAGGTGTATCTTTTTGACTCTTTCCTGTCATGCGATTGGTTTTGCCTGTAAGAGTGATTGGATATTACTAAATTAATTATTTTATTTAACTAGCTGTTTGATGGGATTCACAAGATCATAACAAAAACTACAGTAGAAAGCAGATTATCTGGATTAATAGGGACCAAAGGTAACTCGGATAATCGAAAATCTGGATAACGGAAATATGTTGAAAAGGAAGATAAAACAATTTGCAAAAAATCTATTTCATGCAACGTAAAATTTACTACACATGCATTGAACATAGTCAGCTTATCCAAAACAGAAACTGTACATAAAATTAAAAAAATTAAATCAGTTAACAAGTAATCACCCCCATCAGTTAACAAGTAATCACTCCCCATCAGTTAACAAGTAATCACCTCCCTCCCCTCCTAGACGTGTTTACTGTGAACAACACGTGAAAGGGCACATCACAAGAGCCGACACAAGCGCTTTTCTCTCCTCCGCGGGTAAGGGAAACACTGTGACGAAAGAGACCTTAGTTTTTTTTCTATTCTCTTTATTTTTAAAACGAGTCCAGATAACTGGTTATCCATATAACCAACATTTGGATAATCAACTTTCAACTGTAATTGAAAAATATTTAATTTTCTCTAGTTGGTACAGGAGCAGATTTGGACTTTTGGTTTGAGAGGTGGGGGTTGGGGGAAGGGGGATTATTTTCTCATTGTGAAGGTGCAGGTCCTGACTTTCAATTCATGGCAAAGGAGGAGGGCATTGTCTCATCATAATTTTAGGAAACTAAATTAAATTAACCAAATAAAATTCATATTTTATACAAAACAGCTATTATTTCATTTCAATTTTAAAATATTCGTAGTACAGTTTCATGTCAATGTGAGAGATTAGGGAATTGGCTGNGGGGGGGGGGGGGTCATATTACTTATGGCCTCGCCCCCGTCTGGATTCATCCTTGGGTTGATGAACTTAGAGATGGAGAGGAGCTAGAAAATGGGGATAGGATTTTGTTTGTTTATGATAACTATGGTTTAATTTTATTTGTAGTGCCGTTTTCTGACTTTCATATTTTAACTTTATACCTGTATTTCTGTATGAATCACCCTCGAAATCTGGTGGTACCCATACAGAAAAATATCTGGTAAACTATTTGCACTGTCAATTCTTTGATGCACATGGAATGCATTTAAAGCTGACTGGTACTTTAACAAACATGCATGCAAATGAACACACACAAAAGGCATGCTTAAAATCTGAGTTAAAAAAGTTCTTGTGCAAAATTTTTGTAGTTAATTTATTTTACGTTTGATTTGATTATTATTACAAATGCTTACACTTGGCCTCACTCTAGTTTTGTGTAGGTATGAATTGGCCTGTACTTTTTTTTAAGTAGCTCCGTACATAGGAAAGTATAATATAATCATTATGAATACAAAATTATTAACGCACAGCCTGAAAACTTTATTCCTGCAGACTTAAGATGAGACAATTCACACAAAACTTAGCAAANAAAAAAAAAAAAAAAAAAAAAAAAAAAAAAAAAAAAAGAGTTAAAATTATTTGTTTTTATGAACTTCAACAAACATACACAGGGTTGAAATTAAAGTTGCAAATATGAGATACCAAAAATCGCATAACCACACATACTTATAACAGAAACATACATAATAACTGTACTAAAAATAATTAATTTAAAAAAAGAATACATAGTGAGCACATGTACTGAAATAAGCTGAGAAATAACACCATGCAATTTAAGCACAATCATGGCCAGTTCTACAGTGCTATCAATATATACTCTTATTATATATTGACCTCATGTTAATGGTAATGAATATTCTGTACAACCCAAAATAAATAATTTATGTATGACGTTACAACACTTCTCACCTGCGATTATTCTAGCACAAACTCCAAGCATTTACTTTATTTTTAATGTGATGTAGGTTGAAAGTACACTGACTTGACCCATCATGTGCCACAAATAACTAGCACTTTAATAACAGGGAAAACATGTTTACGCACATTTATTCGTATTGAAGGCAATTCATACAAAAACTTTATCACTTGTCACAAATATTTAACATTACAAATAACAACATAAAATCTGTGAGGAAATGTGATGCTAAAATAGAAATGAAATAACTGTTACAGCAAATCAAAATATGTTTAAATAAAACTACTACATTAGAACCTTGAACCTTGAGCCTTGATTAAGGCTCAGATACATCCCTTTTGCAGAAATTCTTTGTTTTCGTGTCATAATTTCCGTTTCAGAGGTATTATTAAAAATGTTTGATTATAGAAAATTTACAAGTTATTTAATACTTTTGTATATAATTTGCACTGTGTGTTATTTCCTGCTTGCAAAAAGGCAAAAACAAAGAAAACCTGCTTTACAATAGCAACATTCGTCATGTTTCCTACATGCCCTGGCGACCCTGCCAGGAATCAAACCTGGTTTGCCTTGGTGGGAGATGAGTAGTCTGACTACAACACCACCAAGGCCAGTTTTATTATACAATAACACTAAATGTCCCAGGCTCCTCACAACTGAAAACACCCTATTGTGTTTAAACAAGCAATGCGTGGCTGATAAAATTACCTTTTCCAGATAGCACCAATACATTGTCCCATCAAGTCTTAAGTACATGGGACAATGCCGTAAATGCTATGTGGGTACACATCTGTGAGTAAATGAACTCTGCAACTAGACCATCTCCTGTAAAGAGTTTGCTTGAACCATCACTAACATAGTTACCATGCTTAGACACAAGTCCAAGACTGAGACAGGACTCATTAGAAAGGTTAGATTCTTACTAGAAAGTTACACTCTGGTTTCAAACGGCCCCTTAAAAAAAGATGACAGTAAAAAAATTAACATACAAAAAATTAATAGCCAAAAATTTAAACATAAAATGTATGTGTCCTACTTTGATGCCTTTTATGACAAGTACAGGTTGATTGTGATGGCATTGTAATTCTATAACACTGGTAATTGATGCCACACTACAAACTAAAAGAAACAATTTTGTGGAAAAAGTATACTCACCCAATATTATGGTTATCATCTTTATCATCATCATCATCACCATTGTCATCAGCACTATCATCACCACTGTTATCATCATTGTCATCATCATCATCATCATCCTCAACATTGTCATCAATATCATCATCTTCATTATTAACATTACCATCACCATCATTGACTTCATGATCAACACTGATATCAGCCTTGTAATTAACACAGGCACTGTTACCAACGTTGTTACCATTAGCAGCATTACCATCATCATCATCTAGTGTAAGATCAACAATGTCATACTGATGAAAACTCTGACTTCCAGATGTAATTTCTTTGTTTCTTTCAACCATCTGCTCTTCTTCATCACTTTCAACCAAATTGATAACAGTCGGAGGAGAACATAAATTACTAATTCCATCATCATCATGAGTTGGTCCAGCAACCTGTTTGACATTCTGCAATCAAATACAATTAATTTGTGTAACACTGTATTGAAACATGTAGTATATGTATTAAAAAAATCTTTTTACCACCAACCTTTACCCCTTTCATAATTTTAAAATTTTTGCTTACATAATGTATAAACCATGAGAATAAAAAATTACAAATTTAGAGGTGTTATATGGAGTAGTTTTTAAGCCACTGTCCTATAAAATATCTAAAAGAAATCACAATATTTTGCTAACAAAGCAATTAGAAGATACACAATTTCTCAAGCTAAAAATAAAATAGAAAGTTGGTGAGAAAAAAATTATATTACATACAGAGGTAGGTGAATATCTGCAAGCTAAACTTCAGAATACGCTAGCTGGTAGTGCAGCAGTTTGCACACATGCATACATTTGTATGGTACTAACGTGTCGCTACTCGGCCACCATAGTTATACAGGGGGTGGCCTGTAGTTCATATAGTTAATTTTTATTGGTGCAGACTAAGGGCACCTGAGGATGTTGCTTTAGGGGTAAACAAATACTCGTATTCTCAGTTATTTAACACACCAGGATTTTATTGATCAGAAGGCCACATAGTTATTACACACACTGGCGAGACTGAGACCACTGCAAGTCGTTTGCCTGAAGGGCTGGTGGGCTGAATACTATGCGTCGGGGAAGGTTGTTGAAGGGAGACGTTTCTCTACTTATCTGCGACTGCGGCTTTCGGTGAGTTGTCTTCGTTGGTACCTCAGGCATGGTGAGTTGGGTGGCCCTGGTTCGGGCCCTTGGACTGGCTCTCGTTGACGTGCGGTACGAATTTGGCTGTTTCCTGCGGCTTTAACGGTCTCTTTTTGAAGTACGGGATTAGGGTTCTCCCGTGACTTGCACTTTCCTTGCGATCCCGGCGGGCCTTCTGGTAGGAGACTGCTTCCTCCTCGTCTTTCTTCCGGCCATCGCGTTTCTGTCTGCATTCCTAACCGCGGAAACTGCCACTACGTTTCGGAAATGAACTCATAAGTTCTCGGTACTTCTACTGGGTTCGTCTCGGGAATTTACACATGAATTCTCGGCAGTGTACTCGTTACGCAGCTGTTTACTCCCGTCTTGGCTGGCGATAATTGCTCCCAAACAATTGACTGTGAACAACTGATTATCACTGACTGCCTGGGGCCGGTCCCGAACTCCGGCCCGGTGATACTACTGCCTCTCGCCTAACTGCGTTCTCCGTCCACGACTGACTGCTCGCGACTGACGACAACTGAATGATCACAACTGCCCGACGACCATTGAATGACTGACCACGAACCTTGGCTGCTCCTGAATTTAACCTGCCTCTCGATATATTCAAATTGGCTGTCAGCGATTTCTGTCGACAGAAACAGGGTCTTCCCCGGCGTAACTCGCACGTTTTTTGTATAGGATTTCGGTCTCGTCAGCGACTCGCTCGCTCAAACTAGGGTGAAGGGCGGGGTGCGGCAAGGGTCTCGGGGGTTCCTGGGAGCTGCGTCTGCACTATTCTTGGCCGGGGGTTACCCAGTTTCCTTCGAAGAGGGCTTATATCAGCTAATTTTCCGGGACTTACCCTATTTCGTTCTCACTGAGGTTCATCCCCGAAATTCTTTATACGGCGGGACTTCCCGTGGTTATTTCTCAGGATGTGAATACAGCGCAATTCCTATCCTCTGTACCCGTCACGCGTCATTCCCCCCTGTCTAATTTCGCTGTTGAACATCCTGTATACAGCGTTGGCTATAAGTTGGTTTCTATCTCGGTCCACTGCTCTGTGTCTACGCGCTTGTTGTCAATCGCGGCTGCCCAAACACACGTGTTGTGTGACAGCTGGGTAGCTATCTCCTTCCCCTACTCTCGTCTAGCTGAAGCTCCCTTTTTCCCCTCTTCGGGCTCTGACCTACTGAGGGAGGTTCGTTATCTGCTGGGGTCATTGCCTCGCACGTTTCTGGTTTGTCTCACGGCTTCAACCTTTAGGTTCTAACACAATTACAAACAATGTAACACTGGTTACATATCACCCTTTTCTTACATTACTACAAAAACATTTACAATTGTTAATTACCATTCTCCGCTGTTCTGCCGCACGTATTTCTCGGGATAAACTACACAACACATCCTGGCAGCGACGTGAACACACTTTATTTATGAGGGCTGGTAGGCATCTCAAAAAATCTTAACCCTCATCTTTACCGGCCCTTCTACACACTCTGACTCGGGCGGCAAAAACACATATATTCTTACTTCGGCGGAAGGCTTAAATTTCTAACTGTAACACATATTACACTAACAAATATTGGTCACTTAAGACCAAGCAAACCTGGCGATAAACAAATGGTAAACCATTTATAAACATCAATAAACAAAAATAACAACTCGCAAACCTTGTGGGAAACCACTGGAAAACAGTTCGTTACCTCGGTAAACAGTAAAATG
>NQII01006220.1:22751-39347 GCA_002778355.1 Clitarchus hookeri | reverse complement strand
GAAATGCTTCTACAACAAGTGTTGTGGCCTCCACTTCGCGACAATGTACGAAAACCGACCTGAAACAAATGCATTTGACTGATTGCGTCGAAAAAACAAAAAAGTGGGATAACAACAATGCCAAGTCTTTGGAAATTGATAATTTAATAAGCGAAATGATTGCTTTAGAGGACTTACCCTTTAGTTTTGTCGAAAGCGTTGGATTTGTCAGACTATTGACCCGTCTTTGTCCGTCGTATAATATTAAAAGCCGACAACATTTTTCTTCATTTATATGCGAGAATTTCTACGGCAAAGTCAAAAATAAAATTTTGGGATTAATTAAGTCATTTGAAAAATTGGCGTTTACAAATGATATTTGGTCTGATTCTTGTTCAGGAATATCTTTGCTGAGTCTGACATGTCATGGTATAACAAAAAACTTTGAGAGAAAAATGATTGTGTTAAACGCAGAGGTATTTAACGATGGCCGACATACTGGTGAAAATATAGCTATAAAACTTGAAACCATGTTGTCGCATTGGGAAATACCTAAAGAAAAAGTGCAATGCATTGTTAGAGATGGTGGCACAAACATGAAAAAAGGTATTTCCTTGTTATTAATTAGAGACATTGATTGTTCGTCACACCAAATTCAGCTGGTTGTCAAGGAGGGGCTTAAGGCACAAGATTCCGTTATAACAGTGATTGCAAAATGTAAAAAGATGGCAACACATTTTCATCACTCAAATGTAGCTCAAGATGAACTGGCTGCTCTACAAGAAAGACTCGATCAGCCAAAGCTGAAAATCATACAAGAGTGTGCTACAAGATGGAATAGCAGCTTGTATATGTTAGAGCGTATTTTGAAAAACAAAGATTCGTTATGTCTTTATGCTTCCCAGAATAACAAGATTTCACAACTAACTTCCGAAGAGTGGATTATTGTGGAAAAAATAATAACTTTACTCAGACCTTTTGAAGAAATTACAAAAGAACTAAGTGCAGCCAATATTTCTGTATCCTCAGTAATTCCATTATTGTCCACTTTGGAAAAAATTATTGGTGAATTTGATGTGACCGACGAATGCGTTGGGAATACGATTTTAGTTCTTAAACGAGAACTATGTCGCAGATTTTCCCATTTGGAAAATGACGTATTGTTTGCTACCGCAACTTTTATTGACCCGAGATACAAATTAAAATTTTTCAAAAATTCTTCAACCAGAGATCAAGTTGTGAAAAATATTTTAGAGTCAATTGGAAACGATGAATCAAGCCTATCGTCTTGTTCAAATCCTAAGCGTGCCAGAATGACTACTCATCGGATTGAAACATCTGGTTCCAGTGCCAGTCTGACAGAGAAATCTATATCTTTAAGAGACACCATGAAATTGCTGATGGATTCCAGCGAAAGTGAAGAAGAAGAAAATGAATGTACGAACCCTATAGAAGTTTTGATAAAAAAAACCATCAATGAATATTTATTAGATAAACGTGTGGAAAATGATGTAGATCCACTTACATGGTGGGCGGTAAATAATAAGAAGTATGGTATTATTTCTCCCATAGCCAGGCAATATTTAGTAACACCACCCACTAGTGTGCCTAGCGAAAGGGTCTTTAGTGGGGCTGGTCTTCTTTACACACCCCACCGAAATAGGCTGCAAGGAGAAAAGGCATCAAAACTTCTATTTCTGAAGTTTAATATTCCTCTACTCTTATTTAATTACTAAGTGTTTCACTTAATTGTGCTTAGATATAAACAATTTTTCATAGTTTTATTTTTCGATTTCAAGAAGTAATGGATATCTTAAAAATTACATAATTAGTGAGTTTGTGTTAGTACCAAAGTTAAAATTAACAAAATGTTAAGAACATATTTGTTTTAATTGAAAAGAAGATTATTATATTGTTTNAGTGAGTTAGTATTAGTACCAAAGTTAAAATTAACAAAATGTTAAGAACATATTTGTTTTAATTGAAAAGAAGAAGTTTATTATATTGTTTGTTTTTCTTCACAATATATTTTTAACTTTATTCATAAGAAGTCAATTTGATTTACAATTAAACATGATTACTAGTTCATTAAAAGATCTCACATATTTGAATAAGATACCCTTTAGGTTGCATAAATGCATATTGTTAAGTGTTTTTACAAAAGATCTCATTTAAAGTTGATTTGTATAATTAAAAAGGTTGGGTTATATCTTATTCCATTGTTTTGTGTTAAAGCAGTTCAATGGTATTTGATCATACAGTTGTGTTATAATATAGTTTAGAAGTTTTAAGAAATTACCTGCCTTAATTTGATTTTGCTTAGGTAAATAAGAATAAAAGAATATCAAGAGTGTGTTTCTGTTATGTAATCTAGTGAATAACTACAAGGCTGTTTCCCAAATATCATTAAAATACACTCTTATACATAAAAAATATGTTAATAAATAAAAATGTCTTAATCATAGCAGTTGCATTATTATTTAATAAACATTTTCATTTTTCATTGCCAAATACATTCACAAAATATTGGCATCATTTTTGCGAATGCGAATGCGAATGTTCAAAAACATGCGAATATTCGCGAATGCGAATATTCGTTGCATCACTAATAGCTACTACAGTTGCAACAATATGCAAATTTCGCATCAATGATATTCACTAACTATTGCCATTTATTGGGCTCCTCTCTCATCAGTATAGTTGGCATAAAAATCCAGAAAAACAGTTTCCCCTGAATTTGGTTTGCTTGTTGCTAAAAATCTGGATATTTTACATTCAAAATGGTGCGATATTCCTCAATATCTCTGATAAAATCTGCCTTGTTTATATTTCCACACACTTTGCGTATGGATAGCCTTTGTGGCCTCATTGCAACCACAAACACGGTAGCCAGAGAACTGACTGCAATAATGTGGTGTGTAGCCAGCAGGTAGTGGGTTTGCAGTGCGTTAGCAGGGCATCCACAGTGCCGCCAATTCTGTCGCTCTAATTTGACACAACGTTACGTCACTAGCCAGGCAATTGAAAAGCAGTCCTCACTAGCTCGAGCCAGCTGCTGGCCACGACTGTGGCACTGCCAATGCCCAACAGTAGCGCCAAGTGTGAAAACTACAATTTGAATCAATGAAATGCCACGAGCATCACTGCTTAGCCGCGCTGCTCAGTCACGGTGTGGGCCCTAAAAGTAGCCTACCCAGTAGTTTGCAATTCAGTGTTACAACATTTAGCATTAATTTCTCATAAACTGTGACATGTAGGGCAAAAATACAAGATGACATTTTTCTTTACCATGTAAGGTTAATTACTAATCCGCAAGGAACAACACAAAAAATGCCGGAGAATTACATTTCTAAATGCACACATGGGGTTTCAATCACTGCTCCTTTATGGAAGGGGGTTGAGTGGAGTGGAGAGGAATGGGCAGCTCTTAAAAACAAAGTCTTGAGAGCTGATGAGGGTGAAATGTGGTGGAAATGGAGCACTGCCAGATTTCAAGGGCGGAGAGAATGGGAGATTCCCGTCAAAACATGCCAACCAGCTGCATCGCCCGCACGACTCCTACATGCAAATACCCGGGAATGAATCCGCNGATTCCCGTCAAAACATGCCAACCAGCTGCATCGCCCGCACGACTCCTACATGCAAATACCCGGGAATGAATCCGCAGCGAAGCGAACACTGTTTTCCTTGGTGGGAGGCGAGCGATCTAGCCACTACACCTATCATGGCCCTGGAAGAGGATTGATATTGGCACCCATTTTATGGTTTGCATGTCGTTGTACAATAATGCATTATCTAGAAACTCAAAGATATATCTTTCACTCTGACTGTGATACTAGCAATAAACATCTGTTTCTGCTACACTTTCAAAGGCAGTTACAGCTTTTTGGAATAGACATAAGTCTACAGGTAGTATATATATATATATATATATATATATTTTCTAGGAATCATGAGCTGAAGTTTGTCAGTAAAGTTCAGTTCTACCCCACATCGCAGTTCTAATTTTGTGTGGCAATGCTTATCTGCCAAAAGTAAGATTTTGTGAAAATTTTGTGTTTTAACTGGTTGATGTGTGTAAGTCTTGATGCTCACGTCTCAAGCTGAATTAAAGATGTCAATGTCCGAGGTATTGCAGTATTCAAATATATGAAAGTGGAAGACTGTAAAATATACTTTTTCCTGTGCCATTTGTAGTAAACCAGGCAAAAACTGCATGGATAAACAACTTTAAAAGAAATGTATAAAAAGGTTTTTTTAAAACCACTATAGTTGTCTGCAAAAGTAAATAATTATTCCACATGACAACTTATTTTTATTTACTTTACACTCCATACATTCCTGAACGATTCCATGATTTTGTACAAATCAGGTGTACAATAAAAGTTATAACATTTGCCAAACAAGCCAAAATTTAAAATGCAAGTCACNGATTCCCGTCAAAACATGCCAACCAGCTGCATCGCCCGCACGACTCCTACATGCAAATACCCGGGAATGAATCCGCGGCGAAGCGAACACTGTTCTCCTTGGTGGGAGGCGAGCGATCTAGCCACTACACCTATCATGGCCCTGGAAGAGGATTGATATTGGCACCCATTTTATGGTTTGCATGTCATCGTACAATAATGCATTACCTAGAAACTCAAAGATATATCTTTCACTCTGACTGTGTTACTAGCAATAAACATCTGTTTCTGCTACACTTTCAAAGGTAGTTACAGCTTTTTGGAATAGACATAAGTCTACAGGTAGTATAATACATATTTTTTTCTAGGAATCACGAGCTGAAGTTTGTCAGTACAGTTCAGTTCCACCCCATATCGCAGTTCTAATTTTGTGTGGCAATGCTTATCTGCCAAAAGTAAGATTTTGTGAAAACTTTGTCTTCTAACTGGTTGATGTGTGAAAGTCTTGATGCTCAAGTCTCAAGCTGAATTAAAGATGTCAATGTCCGAGGTATTGCAGTATTCAAATATATGAAAGTGGAAGACTGTAAAATATACTTTTTCCTGTGCCATTTGTAGTAAACCAGGCAAAAACTGCATGGATAAACAACTTTAAAAGAAATGTATAAAAAGTTTTCTTAAAACCACTATAGTTGTCTGCAAAAGTAAATAATTATTCCACATGACAACTTATTTTTATTTACTTTACACTCCATACATTCCTGAACGATTTTGTACAAATCAGGTGTACAATAAAAGTTATAACATTTGCCAAACAAGCCAAAATTTAAAATGCAAGTCACNCGATTTTGTACAAATCAGGTGTACAATAAAAGTTATAACATTTGCCAAACAAGCCAAAATTTAAAATGCAAGTCACTATGCCAATACCAATGACTGACTACAAAATATTACATGAAAATATATTTTTTTTTTCATTTCACAAAATCAACCAACACTTGTATGTTCATTCACATCACAATGGCTAAAATTTATGACTAAACAAATTAAACTCAATTATTCCCACCTGTTTTGATTGTACGTCTGTATCAGGTGAATTAATATCTGATCTACAGCTATTGGTAGTCAGTTGTTTTTGTACTAATTCCATGTTTCCAACCTGCACATAAACCACATACAATGTAATTAAGTACTCAGTACCAAATACTGTTGCATACAGGTTAATTTTAACTTATTTTCAAATAGCCTAAAAATAAATATTGTTCAAACTCAGAATACAAGTTATGTTACCTATTTAAAAATCTTCTGATATAAAAAAAAAAANTAAAAATAAATATTGTTCAAACTCAGAATACAAGTTATGTTACCTATTTAAAAATCTTCTGATATAAAAAAAAAAAAGCATACAGATTAGGAAATACTTTGGCATATAGTTCACATAACACCATATAATTACTTATACAATNTAAAAAAAAAAAGCATACAGATTAGGAAATACTTTGGCATATAGTTCACATAACACCATATAATTACTTATACAATGTGTAAAATGGAAAATGCAATGTCGTTCGTGGGGTGAAATTGCTAGTTGGACTGTCACAACTAACATGCAGCCAAACAATTATAAATTTAACTTCCCAGATTTTTTTGTCTCCCCTAGCTCTTGGACTTTTTCCAAGTTTTTCGTGTTAGCAGCAAAACTGAAATTACAAAAGTGTACGACTGTAGGCGATGCACTCAACTTATTGAGTGAGAATGAGAATAATTGACTATGTCAATTAACTTTACTAACCATCTCTATTGGCTCTCAGGGAAAACATGCATCTTTTAAAGTAGAGATAGATAGATACGGGCAATATTTTGTGGAAGGTGTTGAGGGTGGATCAAGTTCTCTAAGTATAGCTCCAGTTAATAAAGCTTCGACTGGTATATATTTGCTGCCCCAGAACCAGTGATGGTTAATTTCTTGATTATGCAAACTTTGTTTAATAAGTACCACGTATTGCAGTAATTTTGCCTCTCAGGACATAATTGAGGATATTGAATATACTTCACTGAAACTGTACATTCCAGTGCTGCACTATCATGTCCACAAACCTGGGCACATGGCGCCATTGAATTCGAGAGTTGCCATTAGTGTAGTTACACCACTAATGTCGCTGTGTCCAAAATCAAAACATTTTGGTACGCGACATCAGTGCGACAGTGACACCAATATCTATTCAGGCGATGGACCTGGTGCGACATTTAATGTCACGACATCTGTGTTGCAACAACAGTGGCGTCGTGAGAACAAGCCTTAATACTTACAAAAAAACACCACTAACATCATAATATAAGTTTAAAATAATGGAAAAAGTAATATTAAATTATTTAACCATTACTATCTACAAATTCAATGTATTAATTAAAATAATAAAACATGTTTTCCAGTAAAACCACTCCCCATTTTTATTCAAAGTGAATTTCATCTACTGTGCTTTTAGAGAGCATGCAGAAAGTACTTGTAAATGGGGTTTCCAAAAATCTAATTATTTTATTTATTTTAATACTTAAGTGCATATCTCACTAAACACACTCTCATTTGCAAAAAAAAAAAAATTATAATCACCATGAATGAATAGTGCGAGTACAACGAAGATTGCCATATAGTATTATCATAATGTGTTTTACTTGTATTTAATGCAGTTTGCTTGTGCGGATTTGCTAATAGGGGGCATACATGTTATTTCATTGTTCATAGCCGCAAGAAGGCCTTAGTAGCAGTGTGGGCCACAGAATTAATTTCAGTAAACATGCAGCATGCCCCGATGGTGAATTCAACAAACCTTTGTCCAGTTGGATTAGTTTGAGAGGGGCAGGATCATCTGCCTCCGAGAGGTAGGTTGGAAGTTTTGATGCATTGCTCACCACTTGAACCGTTCTGCTTACACTGTGAGCAGGTGTTGGAAGCATTGGGAACAGGAGGGTACACACATCCATCAACAAGGCTCAGGTCGACCCTGGCGGACCACCAGCACGAAGGATAGTTTCACAGTGTGACGGCTGTAAGCACTCCATGGGCGTCACAGCACACCAAACGGGTACATGTCATGGCAGCTGAGACTACGCCTGTATCCACCAGTACCATATCCAGGCTGCTAGCAAAACGAGATCTATTGTAGTTGCTTCCCTTACAACGTCTACCATTAAAACCTGAGCATTGCTGAGCACGTGACCTTCTGTCGGGAACGGGCAGCATGGCAGCTTGCAGACTGGCGACAAGAAGTGTTCAGCGATGAATCACAATTGCCAAATTCAAATCTGGAGACGTCCTGGCCAGTGTCGCGATGAGACGTGCCATGGTGTGGGGTGCCATTTCCGAGAATTCCTGCACGCAACTGGTGGTGATTGAAGGAACCTTGACGGCGCAGCGATACATCCAGGAAATTCTGTGACCATGCATACTCCCTTCCTGGTGCAGCTTGACAACCTCATTTTTCAGCGGGATAATGTCCGGCTTCACACAGCACAGGTATCTCTGGCCTGCCTTCATGATGTCAACATGTTTCCTTGGCCAACACAGTCCCCAGACCTCTTACCCATCGAGAACGTTTGCGACTAGATTGGTCGGCAACTTGTGGCAACTATGGTGGATTTGGAGGGTCAGTTGCACCAGCTGTGGCAGGATCTTCTTCAGGAAAACATCCAACAAATATATGCCATGATCGACTGAGTCGCCGCCTGTCTCCATATTAAGGGTGGTCCGACACCATACTAAGTGCATACTAAAAGGGTTCGTCCCCTACAATACATGCTTGGTGTCGTACAATATTGTTTTTATGTTTTCTGTATGCATACTGAATGATTGAATAAATAGATGTAGTTGTTTGTTATAGTAGTTGGGAAGGAATATATTTAGTAAGTTAGTGTGTGTAAAGAAAATACTTTTTTTGAGCTATTCAAGCATTATGAGATGGTGGGCCATATTTGATTTTTGGACTTTCAGTCATTAATTAATCTTTTATTCTTTTTGTTATAGTAAATTCTTTATGTTATTTTGCATAGTTTTGTAAATCTTGTGTATTGTCCATGTGTGTGTTTTTGTGCCTTTTTGTGTTGGTTTGTTATTGAGTACTTGTGTATTTGTCTTTATTTCTGATTTTTTGTGCTTTTGTTGTCTTTGTTAATGTTTGTATGTGTGTCACCCAGTTAATGGTCAACACTGTTGGGTAGCACTTAAACTTCAAAAAACTAAATAATAATAATTATTATTATTATGTTTAGTGGTGTGAGTTGAAGTGTGACCTCGTATCTATATGGGTAGACATAGACAGAGAGGCCATGGGGAGTAACTCTTTTCGTTGTCAATGCTCTTCAAAGACACATGTTGAAATAAAGTACAAAGAAATTTATGTAGCTTTTAACGAAGTCTTGACAGCAGATGAGGGTGAAACAAGGTGGGTGTGGAGCAGTGCTGGAATGTGACGGTGAGGAGAAACTGGAGATCCCTGGGATAAAATCACTAGCCAGCAGCATCATCTAGCACAATTCCCACATGTGAAAAACCAGAAGTGACCTCACCGGGAAACAAAACTGGTTCACGTTAGTGGAAGGCACGCACTCAAGCTGCCAGACCAACCATGTGCTCTATTTATTTTTGTAGAACTTTTAGACAGATTATGCACAAATTTGCATCACTCTGATTCTCGAAGCATGAGCAAAACGAGCATTGTGGACCACACCCATTTACCTGCTTAATATAAAGCCAGTAAATGCATTTACCTATATCACAGGAAACAGTTAGATGGGTATGGCCCTCTGTGCTTGTTTGCTTGTGTCCTGGGAAGAGTGGAGCAAATTTGTGTATATTCACTTTGTAGCAATTCATTGTATTATTTTTTTTTAGGTTTTATCTCACAATTTTTTTTTATAATACAAGACCCCTCCCCTCTATAGTATTATTTAACATGTACATAAGACACACAACTGCACCTAACTAATAACCAAATCAGCAAATTCTGTAAAGCTTAAAAACACAATTTTTGAAAAATTTTCCCCTTACATTTTGGGTAATTATGCAACAAAAACCTAAAAATTACCCAGAATAATTACTCTATAGGTAATACATTACACAAGAATCCAACTGCAATAAAGCATATTATCAGTAATTAACTTGGGCCTTGTTTACATTTTCAATGGCCGATTACAGTACTAACTTTTAATCATGCATGAAATAAGAAGCCAGGCAACTGTCAAATGACCTAATTCCACTAGGATTAAACCTGTCTACGAATAGTGAGCCCTTAGGTTCTATCCACCGTAACATACTCGCGTTGACCTCTACTATGATTATTTACCTATAATTTGTTGCACAATCAATTAACTGTTTAACTCGCCACTTCCACAAGTGCTGCACATTGCACGAGTACATGTTTAAAGGAAGGTTCATGCATTATTTCAAATTAATCTTGAATACAAAATTTAAAAGTTTGAAAGTGCTCTGGGACTTTACTACTTCCATCGTTCGTCGTAACAAAAAAACAAAACAATAACACTCGCGCACATGATTTGCCAACTATGTTTAATGTTTATATAAATTTAAAAGACACTACATGCACGAACGTCACAACTGCTTGCCGCAAGCATGTGTTCGGGTTACATTCGAAAATAAATCGATACAAAAAATCATTTATTAATATAATATGGATTCAAAACATAATTTGCAAAACTTAAATTATTTTCAACATTTTATCCCTTCATTGAGGATAATTTTTAACTAATGGCAACCTTGTGATTTGTATGCACATTATTACCACTCGTAACGTTTATAAAAAAAGAAAATGGTAAATAAAAGTAGAATTAAAAATAATGACGCTGTAAAACCCAGGAAAGAGAGAACAAGGAAATGCAACGAGACCCCAATAGAATATTCCTGTAATACAATAGACTGCAATCACTGGGAATTTGCTGAGCGTATAACGTATTTCAATTAGTCAGCACGCACACTGAGTACAGTCGTTTTCAATGTATATTCATTTCAAAGTAGCAGCAGATATAAACATAGTGTTTTCGATAACTCCATATGCTTTAATTGTTGTAAGCATAATGGTGCCTCGAACAGGACAATAATGCAGTCCGCACGAGTTCTAACTAGTATACTGTTCAGTGTATTATCGTTGCTAACACCCACCAGAGGTTTAGACCATTTCGATGAGGCGGTACGGTAAATTCGCAACGTGATAAAAATATGAAAATATTTAATGCCAGTTTTTTAGGATGTGACCGAAAAATTAATAAAATAAATCTAATGAAATAAACTAGACGACATGTATTTCACAGGACAGATGAACTTAGCAAGCCAGCAGACGATTTTAATGTTAATTATGGGTTTTTAGTCATGTTTTTAATTTCACTTTACACAGTAGAATCACATTATTATGACCACCTGCTGGTAGCCAGAGTAACCGGCCTTCGCAGCACGGACAGCAGCTAGATGAGCTGGCAGTGACTCAGTCAGGTACAGATAGATATCCACGTGTATTTGGAGCCTTGCTGTCTGCAGTGCATCACACATCTGTTGAAGGGTGCGGGACGGAGGAGACAGACGGCAAACACGACGATCGAGGTGGTCCCACATATGTTCAATTGAATTGAGATCGAGGCTGTTAGGAGCCAGGGAAGAACTTTGAATTCTTGATCGTGCTCTTCCAGTCATATGCGGACACATCTAGCAATGTGGTAGGGGAGGCGCCAACTGGCTGACATCCCTTGACAATTGGCTGAACACGACAATTAACCGATGAGACAAATGGCCGAGTTTTAGGGCTTCATATTAAATTTAAATTGTAAGCCGTGAAAATTATTAGTTTGGTTATTGGTTAATTTCCAGCCAACGAATATTCTGTTTTATGCACGTAAGGCCTGTACCAGAAACAAATTCGTTTGTGATTCGTCGTGGAGTGATGAGTGGTTTTTGGATTGCTATAGGTGTGGTGCAGGGATTATGTGGTGGTAATGTGGTCTAACTGGTTTTTGTGATCCTTAAATATTGATTGCAGATAAGCAATGGATGTCGGTGAACAAACTGTGCACAAGAGGAAATAATCAGTTGGGCAAGCTCATAATGATATACATCAGGAAAAAAGTAATCGCGTAGGTATTAGTGGCTCTTCGATGAAGCCTCTTAATACTGCGAGTCAGGTTAACCATCCCCAAGTGTGCTATCCTCGGGATAGTCGAGGTCCCTTTGTTGTTTTTGTTGAGTCGCAAGACACAAATATTGGCAATCTGCACCCAATTTCTTTAGGTTGTATACTTAATTCCAACCGAGATATTTCACATATCCAACAAGCGGGCCCAGCTAAATTGAAAATGACTTTTACTTCTGGTCTTGCAGCCAATCATTTTATGTGTCCAGATTTACCGACGAAATTGAAAGTGTCTGTAACTATACCTAATAGCCTTGTACCACACCAAGGTTTGGTGTATGAAATCCCTCTCGATATCTCTGTAGATGAAATTCGAAAAGGTAACATTACATGAGCGGTCGAGAAAAATTAGAATATTATACAATATTCCTATTTCGAATATAATGTGCGCCAGCTCACTGGGTGAGCTCGAAGTCACAGTTCTCAGGATCGTGGGCCGAACGACCACATGGCTGTATCCCCTGACACACGATACAAATTTATACGACAACGTAATATATAGCCGGGGTATTCAGACTCCCCAGCACGTCTTAACATTACCTTATTATCTTATAAATGAAGGATTCCTACTTGAGGCGCTGATGACTTCCTGGATAGGAACACGGCCCGAAATACAACACTAAATGAGAACTCGCAAGTTTCGGTTAACTCAAGTAAATTGTATTGCCGAATGGTGTACACAGTTAGATGTACACAATGCAAATTAAAGCGGACCTGAATTACAAGGCCTGTCTGCTGCCTTTACTGCACAAAAAGGCCAACAATGGCACGAAAACTTACAATAGTAATTAAACCTGCGGGGTTGGTAAATTGAGCTGATGGAGGGGTGCTGCGAATGCGGGGAAGACTGTAGGTAAACTAAATAAAAGTTCCAGTAAATTACGTTAACCTATTGCAGTTGAGTGTTCAGAACAAAGTATGAAAGTCCCCCGCGACACGACAAATGTGCAGCACCTAAGAACCGGGGAATCAGACTGTCGGAGAGGGTGCGGGCGAGCAGCGCCCTTGCTGAGAGCTCGATCCACTCCGCGAGGTAATTTAATTAACTGACCTCATTAGCATTGAACTTGAAACATGTATACATAAAACACTGAAACATTATGAGTGAGTTTTTTAAATCCTATATAGAGTTAAGAGTTCTTAATTAAGTACTAATTAAAAAACAATACATGTGACGTCGTCGAGGTTAATCAGGGCTGGTTGGATGTTATATTGCCAGGCACCATAACTCAGTGGTGAGCTAATGATCAGGGGCATCCGGTCGACGGGCAAAGGGGGCCCTGGTAATCCTATGTCAGTTTGTTGATGGGTGTCGCATACTTACATTACACTTTTTACATCTGATGGCGAGACTGTACGCCGTCTCGTACGCCTGAAATATTCTAACGAAATGTGGGTGATACTACAAAGAATGCCCTACAATGAATTGACACTGATTTCACTGGGCTAAGCAGTTCATTCACTGTTCTCGCTACAGGAGAATAATGCGTGAATGATGCATGATAATGGACCCAGCACTTAAGCAGTGAAAAACACGTGGTCTTATATTGAGACGTGATTGTGTTAAACTCTCCGGTGAGAGTGTGGTGGCTCTCCCCTCAGTACATTAAATATGGTACAAATGTTCCGGTGACTAATATATTACTATTGTAGTTAAATGATTGCAGCCTATATGCGGGTACTGAGGGGGCTCGCGGAGCGGGCGACCAACACCGCCGGTCTTGTCCGTGTGCTGAGACGAACTGGGCGAGTCATGTCCGCTGTCGTCACAAGTGACGAGAACCGACATCAAACACCGAACAATGAAACATAACATGAGCACTCTCTGTGATAATATTATAATGGTGAAAAATTGTATGAATTAAATTAAACACATTTATGAGATCTCCGTTTGTTAACAAGTGTCTGTTAATGTTTAAGTTGTTAAGTTGATGTCACTACACTTAATGATTTGTTATAACGCTGTTGACCTTTAAAGGCAATCTCTAATTTAGAAAACATAATTACCCTTATATAAATACAACTTAAATAAATTATTACATTTTCTCATAAAAGTAATTGCATTTCACTTACGATGACGCGTTTGAATTACACTGGCTAAAGCGTTGCCAGGTGGCTGTCTCCCGAAGGGATGGACGAGTCCACATGGGCAAAGGGGTGTGGAATTCCATGTTCGATTGCTCGTAATAGCTGTGACTGATATGAAGCTGTTTGATGTGTTTGCAAAAATGCTGCGCACTATTGGGTACTCTCTGGGGAACTTACCACTTCAGCTTTGGCCTACAGGTCAGTTTGATGGCACTTGGTGCGTCACTTCGTATGTCGTGGCGCGAGGTGCTACGATGTAACAACCAATTGCCCGTGCACCCAACGGCTGTGGCTTTGGGGTAAACACCGTTTCGAATAGCCTACTTATTTATTAAAAGAGTTAACGCTTGTAATAAATGAGTAGAGCGGTCTCTTGAGTTGCGTAATCCTTGTCGGCAAAAGGTGCAAGTTTCGTTCTTGTCGACTTGCACTATGCATTCTTTGCCTGATGTAGTTGGTGGGGCCCGGTGTAGCTGGTGCAGTTGACGTGGCTGCGGCGGTCAGAGTGGGCACAAAGAGCTCGTGGACGCGTGGTTCACGTCAATTTCTACAACCTGGACTTGTGGGTGGCGATTTCAATTACCACCATCGTACATGCGGTAAGCCCTCCGAGGACGTTTCTGTTCGCCATTAGTCAAATTTTTTACTTCAATCATCTTTTACTCCACTGAATGGCATGCAACCTACAAGGCTCGTGTCTCTAAATTCCCGGACAACTGCAATTGATTTAACTTTTTTTTTTATACTAACCTCTCCGGCAGTTTAACCTGGTCGGTACATAGTGATCACTTTCCGATTATCCTTACTTTTTCGCTAACTCACCCGTCTCCTTCCCCTGCGTTTCGTCGCAACAGATTGTTAAATAACCAGGCTGATTGGTGCAAACTTTCATCCTTAATGTTGGAAGCAACTACACATTCCCCCCCTATCGAAGTTTTTAACATTAATGTTGTTTATTAAGTATTCTACATCTGAAGCAATGCCAAGCACTGGCACGGAAGTAGTGGTCCGAACATAAAAAGGCTAACTGGAATACTTTTTGTGCTTCACTTTTTCATTCTACTTCCTCTCATATATTATGTGGTAAATTAAAAACCTCCCATGCTAGTAAAGAGGGTCAGTGGTCGCAGCATATCCCCCCTCTCATTTGTCCCTGCTTTAATGAATCGCATTGCCCCCGATACCCCTCCTTTAGTTTTTTCTCATGTGGCTTCATGTGGTTATCAGGTTTTTTTTTAAAACCAGGCTTTTACAGTTGAAAAATTAAGCCATTGTTTGTACACTACAGGTAATACCACTCCTGGTTTGGATTACATCTCTTATGGTCTCCTTAAGCACTACTCTAGTGTGGTTAGCATAATTCTATGATAAGGTGTTCTGTTATGGTTGTGTTCCTTATGTGTGGAGGGATTTCGAAACCAGGTAAATCTCCTCTATCAGCAGTTTCTTATCGTCCGATTGCACTGCGTTCTTGTTTGGCGAAGCTCTTAGAGAGATTGGTCAAACACAGGCTTAATAGGTGGTTAGAATATCATTGCTTACATCGTCCAGAACACCTTTGGTTTTCGTTCAGGTATTAGTACCCTGGATGCTGTTGCTGTATTGTTTTCAAATATTCGGGACTATTACACTCAAGGGAATGTATTGGGTACCATGTTTTTAGACTTGGGATTGGCATTTGACAATGTCAACCCTAAACTCCTTTATGGTAAGGTCTAAACTTGGTTTACCATATACCCTCATACAACGTATACATTCTTTGTTTAGCATCCTTTGTTATATGCCTAGAGTTCCTGATGGAGCAGATTTTGTTTGTCAGTTGTCCTACAGTTTGATTCAAGGTAGTACTCTTAGTCCCTTGCTGTTTATCTTAAATACTCAAGACATCATATTTCACCTGGGCTCCCACGTTGTTCGTTCTATTCAATATACTGATGACATTGTACTTCGGGTTGAATGTATTTCCCATGATAAGGCTTGTACTGCCTTGACTAAGGCCCTTGATTCTGTATCACTTTGGTTGGATGACCATGGTTTTAATCCTTCTGTGGATAAGTCGCACCTTGTATTTCACGCGTAAACGGTCCCAGTCACCTCTACCTTCTCCAACCATAAGAGGTTCTCTTCTTCCCTGTGAAACGTTAAGGTACAGTATTTGGGTATCTTTTTAGAGGCTCATGGTGGATGGACTACCCATGTTGATAAAACTATTACTAAATGTTACAAAATAATTAACATAAGGCTCTCACCCATTAACATTGGGGCTCTACCTTTTTTTTTTTGTTCATTCATTCTTTTTATTTCTCTACCATCCAGTTTGTTTTAGATTACGGTATTCAGTTTGCTGGACAGCCGCCACTCTTTTTGGTGAACAAATTGGAGACTATACAGAAAGTTTGCTTCAGACTTATTCTTAGTGCTTTCTCTTCTACTACCATGATGCTCTTGCCAGATCATCCGATTGTGGTTCAGCATCTGACAAATCGCATGTGTTTGACATGTAGCTCACTGCATGTCGTCCCAGTGGCATATGGTATGTCTGCAGAAAAACCTTGATCAAGGAAAAGTCATTTTCAAAGCTTCTGGTAACATCATGAGGGCCACTCCACTTTACGCTAACCCTGCGCAGAAGTTCTTACATGAAAAGGATATGAAGTGTTCTATGATGAGCACCCTTTATCCCACCTGTTTTTATGGTCGTGTGGTGAGAGGTACCCCACCTGGTGATATATATATATATATATAGATTACCGCATGCATATTACTTCCTGTTCATGCTCCCTCCGCAGTTGTTGGGCAGCGCTGTCCTAGGACTCACCCATGCTATATCTGCTTGCAGGCAGTTGAACTCGCCTGCAAGAGGTAACGGTTCACCTTGGTAGGAGAAAAGTGCCCTACCTGCTGCGACAGCCATGACTCCCCCCCCCCCC
>NQII01006220.1:0-22745 GCA_002778355.1 Clitarchus hookeri | reverse complement strand
AGCAAATGTTGAGATCACACATACAGCCAACTCTCGTTTCTAAGACCCCTGAAATAACAACCCTAGAGATATGTATCTAGTCACATTAATTTTTATTTCAACAACAAACCCTCCAATTTTTCCACATGAATACACTGAAATTTGTCTTCACCTTCAATAAAACTACACTATGTTGAACATTTTTTTTGGCAAAATGGGGAGGATAAGAATATGCTTCTGGGGTACCATTTTATTTGGGAGATATCTCACTAATTAATAAAGATGATATTTAGTTGAAAAATTCTGTTGGTTTTATACCAGAAACAAACACAGATTTCACAAGATACGTGTCCTTCAAACACAACTTTTTGAGTTTTTTAAGATGTCAAAATTGGTTAGTTTCGATTTTATAAAATCATTCTTGAGAATTGTGGCACCTTATAAAATCAAGGGTTTACTGTACCTTTGTAGAGTTACACTATGCAATAATTATACGAGAAGTTCTTAAAAAAAAAACATTTATATACATGCCTATAACACACAATTTTCCGTTTACACTTTGAACTTATAATTTCAATGTACACATGTTGACAATGTCCAATGGAACAGTAAAGTTTTCGTAATAAAATTACATAGTCATGATATTTGATCATCAGATGAGGCTTGAAGGAGAATCCTCTTCTTCCACTCATTAAAATCTTCAGCTACCTTGGCTCCCAGTTCAGAATCATCCTGACTTTCTGCTGCCAGTGTCGTTTGTGATGCTATGCATAAACAGAAAAAGCAGTAAGAACGTGCCACAAGTATCCCAAAGGTAAGGAGAAAAATCCCAGAGCGACTTAAAACCCCCATTTTCTATAATTTACACTGCTTTTGTATCAGGAGATCAATGCCATCTATTGTATACTGGAAAAAACCATGACAACTGCTTCTTAAAAATATGTATGGCCACATTTGACTGTTTGCTGACTACCACACAAAACTAAGACTATGGATTTAGTTTATAGAAAATATTTCATTTACGTATGAGTCCTTTTATTTAAATGAGAGAATGAACAGTTTTTTTTTTTTTTTGAGTTAGTAACACAATACCTATGCATTATTTTTCCAAGTCGCACTTTCTCTCAAAAATGTGACAAAGACAAGGCCTGTTACTTAATGACACACTATTTGAAATACTTAGTACAATACCAAAACAAACCATACTTTTTATTGACTTTTGTATCACATCTGCAAGAATGTGAGACCTCTTCTTTGCCTTTTTGATACCTGGAGGTAACATCTTCTCTGTGATTTTACCAAACTCTGAAGCAAGGGAATCGAATGCTGACTTCTTCAAACAACTCATTTCCAACAGAGCTCTCTTATCTACTTTTAGCTTCAGATGCCTGAAAAACAAAATCACCTATAATTAGCTTGCGATTAGTTACTAAATCAGAATAAATCGTAGAAATGCAATACAAATTTGCTTAAATACACTTTGCATAGGCAGTCTTCGACTTAACTTAAAACCTGTTGTATAACTTATCTATGGTGTATCAGTCAATAAATGAAAAACACATATTAGTAAACTGTTTCAGAGTGTTATTACAGCTCTCTCGCACACACACACACACACACACACACACGCACACACACACATATATATATAAAATGGTACTACTACTGGTGTTTTACAAACAAGTGAATTGATATCTGTGATATTTACTTGGCTTATATATTACATTTATTTGGAAAGTACCTGCATGCTGCAAATACAGCAACTGTTGGATACATAGGATGACTCGAGTCTGATGGTGGCCTCTCTGCGAAAATGCTGCAAGAAAGAAAATTAGAAACATAATAACTGCCGTCTAAAGCTATTCTACTTTACATTAAGGGTTCCCCCTGCCTGCAGCTTTTATCTCAGTTTGAGGCCTAGAAATGTGTAAGCTCAAAGAATGACTCTTACTCACTCACAACATGCAAAGTTCTGAACTGACGTGCAGTCTTCCCTTCCGCAACTAACCTGAATGAAACTCTAAGTGGTGATCTTACATTTTTGTGGTTTGCTACTAAAGATTAAAAAAAAGCATTACAAGTGTTTAAAACAACATTTCTAAACTTTCGGAAATCAAAAATTTAGCAGCAAAACCTGATTCTGAGACGCTAGTTTGAGCCATTTTCGTGCCCCAAAAAGTCATTCTTGGAGACAAAATGAGAACTTAAAACTTGTACCAGGGCACAAAATGTTTCTTAATTGCTTTTCGTGGTAAGAAACCACTACAAAATACCCATCTGTTTATGAATCACATNTGGGCACAAAATGTTTCTTAATTGCTTTTCGTGGTAAGAAACCACTACAAAATACCCATCTGTTTATGAATCACATGTTTTCTACCAAACCTCTGCAATGCACTTTACGCATCAGCCAGGTGGAGCCCTCGTACAGTATGCTTGTTATGCTGTCTACAGTCTATTCACAGTTTCTTCACACTTTTTGAATCATACCTTTGAGAAAATCACACTACGTATGAGGCGTTTGATTGCTTCCCAAACATGTCAGGTCTCACAAGCATTTTATACTTCTGTTAACATTACAGTATATTATTTTCGATAAATTGATCACTTACTTGCATTTATTTATAGTTTATGATATAATAATACATATGTATTCAATATGAATAAAAAGAGAGAAAAAATTTGTGTTGGTAATGCCTGGCAAGAAAAAAGTTCTTATACAGAATATTATTCAAGTGAGTGCGCACAAACGCTGTGTGTTGTACGTTTGGTATAATTTACTAGACTTGGTTAAGCTTTGTTTGCACGAGGTGGTGGAAGAGTTTGAAAGTAGAACTCGAGTAGTGCTTCAGAAAAGTTGGAAGTAACAACGAATAAACTAAAGTGGACACCTATTAAATGAAATTAGTCGTAGAAGTTGCTCGTTCTACAGATGGAATTGCATGCACTATGTGAAATATGGTTCTTTGAAGTAATTTCATAACATAACATATTGCATACATGATCAGTAACGTAAAAATAAACATCCTCCAGAAAAATATTACAATTTTTGTGATAGCAGAACGGGCAGATGAGTTTTTGTGGTAACATGATTTACGGAGACGTGCTTTCTTACCCTGTAATGAACAGCGCCCCTATTTAGCAACAAACCTAGCAACTGTGCACATGGAATAACAGTGTAGCTATCCAACAGATCAAACGGCAACTACAAGCTGACGAAACAGTGTGGCAATCAATCACATTATCGTAGAATTTCACGAGATATGCGGCTCCTTGAAAATAGTCTACACATTATATTTAAACAAAAGAAATTCTTAAGTAGCATAGCTTAAAAATTGGAGTAAAAATTGCATAGTCTATAAAAAATGCAGTCAATGATAATGTAAAATAAATAGCATTTCAGTTTTCAACGCACAAACCATGACTGCGATAACAATTTCCAACGATAGTGCATGCATCCAACTGTACTACTAATTTAAATAATTATTTATAGTCGCTACGGCAGTGAAAATATTTTCCGATTAAAAAAAAAGATAAGTATTAAAAAAATTTTGTGAAGGTCCTGAATAAAATTACATAAAATTGATCACTGAAGTTACTTGTTCTACAAGCAGAAATCATATGCAAAATGTGAAATACTGTTTTTTTTTGCAGTAATTTCAGAACTAACACGCTGCATTCATATTCCGTATTGTGAAAAACATTGTCGCCTCGTTGCTCACCCTTAGTGGGATTGGCAGCTAGAGGGCGGCGGCAAGGTACTTCCCCCACTGCGCAACGGCGAAGCAGTGGTCGCCACTTGCACTGGGTTTTTTCTGTTGCCTACGTTGTTCGGCTTGGCCACTTCTATGATTGAACGTTGGGTTTTGGGTGGCGCGCTTGCAAGCGATGGGCGAGTGGGTACCCTAGTTGGGGTATAAGAAGGTGTAACGTTAATGGGCCCGACTACCCTAGTACCGTTGGCTGACAGGACGAAGGCAGGCATCTTCTTTGGCGGCAGCGGAGATACTTCACGAGGTACTTGCCAGATGAGGTTCACGTGGGCACTTTACGAGCTGGATGCACACCCTCTCTGTGTGCGGCCTCCTCTTTCTTCCCGGTGTAAACCTGGTTATCAACCGAACAGCTACTCTTCAGTACCCCAGCCTGAGCGAGCTCCTACTTGGCAGTCATGAGAGAATTGGGCAATGCTATAATTTGCTTCCAAAAACATGATATAATTTTACAGAGTGAAATATATTTGTTTAGATGGAAAACAATTTCTATCGGAAACTAAATTAAACTTCAAACTTCCTTCAGAAATTAAATTTCCTACTGAAGTGGTGGTTTAACCTGTGGCCTCATACGTATACCAATAATTTTCTCCCAGGATTTNGAAATTAAATTTCCTACTGAAGTGGTGGTTTAACCTGTGGCCTCATACGTATACCAATAATTTTCTCCCAGGATTTGCCCCAAAAAACTAGGCATGGCTTACAATCAATGGAGTATTTTGATTCGAGTAAATAGAGTAATTTATTTCTGATACTTATACACCCTACATCTTTTCTTCTGGGTTGTACACTTTTCGGTTTTGCAGCATGTAAATGAATTTAGGTTTTGATTATCACAAAACTAAATATATGTAGCAAAAATATCTTAAGAGAGGTGGTGACGACATTAAAATATGTACCCCTTCCTAAATTGGAGATGTTTCACCACTGGCAGCGGACGCAGTATATAAAGGCACTTCATGCCACCTACCAATATTTCCAAGAGCTACTATAAAATCAGGATTATATAACATACACACTTGTTCCCTTTATCTGTAAAAATATACCACTCTATCATCTTGTATGATAACTCCTACAATTTGTTAAAATCAGTAACATGTTCAGCAAATAACCAGTACCTGTCCATTAGACTTGATGCCAACACGCTGGCCTCCTCTACATTTAACCTCACACAGAGATCCTTAACGTACACTTGCTCATCCAAACACAGCAGTTTCTTGACTGTTTGATAGCTGTTTTGGAAAACTGTTTTCTTAATCCCTGAGAGCTTTATGGCATCTGCCTGTAACATACGACACCTTCAATAAGAAGCCATCTGCAGATACAAAATTGTTCTCTCTCTTTCAATAAAATATATATTGTAACCACAAAATAAAGGCCAAATTTATTTTATACAAAAATTCTAGCTAGTTTTAGTATTTTCACTTAAATTACAAATGTAATTAAGGGGTAATTAATTTAAGAACCAATAAACATATAACATGTATACCGATTTGCAGAGAGAAAAGGAGATAAAGATAAAGAGAGTAAAAAAAATTGTGCAAGAAAAAAAGAGAATGTGTGAGAGGAAAAGGGTGAATGAGAAAGAGAGAGAACGAGTATGTAAGACAGAAACAGAGAATGAAAGAAAATGAGTGAGTGTGAGACNAGGGTGAATGAGAAAGAGAGAGAACGAGTATGTAAGACAGAAACAGAGAATGAAAGAAAATGAGTGAGTGTGAGACAGAGACAGAAAGAGTGAGGGTGAAAGAGAGGCAGAGGGGGAAAAGAGAGGCAGAGGGGGAAAAAGAGGAAGAGGAGAAAAGAGAGGAAGAGGAGAAAAGAGAGGGAGAGGGGAAAAGAGAGAGAGGGGAAAAGAGAGAGAGGGGAAAAGAGAGGNGTGAGGAGGGGAGGAGATTGGCGGCGAGAGGAGAAGGGAGGTACAAGAGAATGGAGGGGAGGAGAGATGAGAAGAGAGTGTGTGTGTGTGTGTGTGTGTGTGATGGGGAAATAGGTGCTTGGTGGGGAGGGGGGGTGGAACGCTACAGTATGAGCTGTGACTCATATACCAGAGTAGCAAAATAAAAAAGCCAGTTGTATAACCAAGGCAAAATGTGGTTGAACTGAGCACATCTGTGCCTCAGCAGCCTTGTGGTTCAGTTCTTTGTGATCCCTTGTACTTGCAACAGAAGTGAGTTTGGAACCCTGACTTATATAAACAATACCCTCAAGGACCTACAGTGGAACCTGGTCTTCGATGCATGCCTCAACACCACCCATGCATAGTTATGGCTGATGCCCTGTAATGAAACACAAGTGGCATCTGGAGAAGTCATCAGCACTTATGACGAGTTCAACGTTGGACTAGTACTAGTCATCTACCAGGGGAGGAGTGGGGAATGATTCTCTTGTAAATACATGGCACACAACTTCAGTAAAATTTAATAAAATTCCTTAATATAATTTTTTAGTGAAATTTGTTTTGCAGTCATTTGAGTCTTAAAATAAAGGTACAGGCATGAAAAATAAATGTTATACAGTACCATTAAACACTAAACCACATTAAACTATACAAGCAAATGAAATGTATCACTAAAAAAGACTTCTTAGACTTAATTTTTATACTTTTTTTTACAGTAAATCATTTTATTTGTGACTGTGTCAGAACCTAAATGTACGTAACATTACACCTATGTTATAAATTCTAAAAACCACACTGCAAAACGATTAAATCTTCATCCATGTTATGTCTACAGTGCAACCAACCTCGAACAATGCTACAGAACTGTGCCAGTGAAGGTACACTGCGCACAGGATATCTTAAAGCTACGGAAGGTGAAAAACATGGGCCGAGGGAGGCTAAAAAACTATCTACAGTAGTATGCAAGAATTACATACAAGTTATGTGCTTATCTTCCAGCTCAGCAGTTGTGCACTGCTTATCACTGCCCTTGTTCACACAGTTCCAATGGTTGCCAAGCTTTCTGATACCGTATATCTTGCACGCCGTGTATTTCTTAACGACTCGCAAACAATTGTTACACATTATGTAATCATGTTTAAAAGGGCTAATTTTCATCACAGAAGGATGCCTTCAGCGCCAGGGCAGCTTGTTATAAGTTATAGGTCGTCATTACCCCCTCTCTCCTTTTAAAAAATTGTCTGCAATGTGCAAGTTTAACCTAAATTTCAGATTATTAATTCAGATGTAAGAGGCAAGCAGGTGTACTGAATTTATTGGGGCAGTGGTGGCGTAGTGTCCAGGGTGCTCGCCTTCCACCAAGGCGATCTGGGTTCGATCCCCGGTGGGTTCACTCCCGGATTTTCGCATGTGGGAATCGTGCTGGACGATGCCGCCTGCCGGCGGGTTTTCTCGGGGTACCCCCGTTTCCCCCGCCCTTGCATTCCAGCGCCGCTCCATTCTAGGGTTTCATTTCTGTCATGCCCGGGGATGACGGTCACCTACGGGTCCCAACTTGAAAGACCGTCACTCGGAGGGTGTCGCCTTGCCCTGGGTGCACTCCCCACACGCCATTTATTTATTTTACTGAATTTATTATAAACTCACGAGGCATCATGCCAGCCTTAAATTATAANAAATTGCCTGCAATGTGCAAGTTTAACCTAAATTTCCGATTATTTATTCAGATGTAAGAGGCATGCAGGCCTACTGAATTTATTGGGGCAGCAGTGGCGTAGTGTCCAGGGTGCTCGCCTCCCACCAAGGCGATCCGGGTTCAATCCCCGGCGGGTTCGCTCCCGGATTTTCGCATGTGGGAATCGTGCTGGACGATGCCGCTTGCCGGCGGGTTTTCTCGGGGTACCCCCGTTTCCCCCGCCCTTGCATTCCAGCGCCGCTCCATTCTAGGGTTTCATTTCTGTCATGCCCGGGGATGACGGTCACCTACGGGTCCCAACTTGAAAGACCGTCACTCGGAGGGTGTCGCCTTGCCCTGGGTGCACTCCCCACACGCCATTTATTTATTTTACTGAATTTATTATAAACTCACGAGGCATCATGCCAGCCTTAAATTATAAAAAAGGCATGTAGGTGGGTAGGTAGCTCTTAACGTCTTGTCGACAGTGAGGTCATTAGAAACGGAGCCAGTTGCTCAGAGAAGCAGGATTGGTAAAGGAATCAACCATAGCCTATGAATGTGAGATGTTTTTTTTAATATGCTGGGATCTGAAGTCAGTGCAAGGACACTACTGACAATATGCCCGCAAGGCACTGAAAACATATAGGAAAAAATAAACAGATCAACTTTGTGATGAGTATAGTGTTTGTGCCTTTGAAACCATAACCAGAAACCATTAAGATCTCAATAACAGATAATGTGCAAGTTAATGTAACATGTTGCATTAAGTTACACACTATCTGTTATTGAAATTATATTATATCTTATTATACCTTATGTGGATCGTAAATATTTTGGATCAAAATATAACATATAGAAAAATTGTATGGACGAAACATGTATAATAATTACTTCTTTTAAAACCTACTATTTTTTACGTCTTTAAAAACCTTTGAAATATTTAGTTTCAATTTGAAACTCCAAAATTAAATTGCTGTTGATAGTGATTCCTTAGAACAATAAATGCCATCATACAAAAATCAGTTGCACTGATATGACAATATCTGAAAACATAGAAATATTAACATTTTAATACGCAAACACATCCCAAAAAACTCCTCAGATGTATCACTGAAGGGATTTTGGAAAACTAAAATCAGGATGACTGAACCAAGAATCTTACATGGGGTNACTCCTCAGATGTATCACTGAAGGGATTTTGGAAAACTAAAATCAGGATGACTGAACCAAGAATCTTACATGGGGTATCGCTCTTGAATGCAAGTTCAGTTAGAAAGTTAGAAAGAAAATGTATGTCTGCTGTAGAAAGTATTTGCTTTGATGGTGACATACCTTGTTGCAGCAGACTCCCAGTGAAGCGGCGGCTAAGCTGAGGCAGATTACGGCACGGCATGTTTCGCTGATTGCTAAAGTACTGCTTGATGTAGTCTTGAGTTCCAGTAAACGCAACAGTTCTTCAGCTTTCCTATAAACAATTTTGCATATCAAAAACTGACCCACTCAAAAGTAAATGGAATTGCTGGAAATGTGCACTAACAAACATTTAATTTTTCCCTGTACAAAACATGAAAGATTCTGAACCCTTACACCCTGTTTTTCAAGCTGTTATATTTTACTAAACGACACTATTTCCACCTATTCTATCCATATTGCCAATCCTTTTACTTCGCTAACACTCGTCCTTTACGACATGCTGAGAATGCTGGAAAACTATACCTACTATTGTCAGCAATCATCTCTACACAGAATTTTGGATACTGACTGAGCCCTCACAATAGGTGTGTTCAGTTAGTATGACGCTCTTGCTACTACGTCTGCTCTCAACAGGAGGTGACATTTTTCAAGGAGCAACGTAGGAGTGAAAAGACTTCTCTTTCCGTCTGCCTCCATAACCTCTGAAACTTGCTACTGTTTGTGCCTCTCTCCCTGTCCCCTTAACTTCCCCCATCCGCCCACTCTGTACATCCTGACCAGCATCTCCACTCTTAGCCTGTTTCTTAGGGAGCTCCACCCCAACTCCTTTATTAAGGATGGCATAAAAAGTTCTTTCATTCTTATTTTGTCGCCTCTTCTTCCCCATTTACCCTTGCTGCCCTTCTTTACACCTCCTCCAGCTCCCATATCTCCTCTTCCACACATGGATCTCAGACTGTAGCTGTATATGCTAATACTGTTCACATCATAGCTTTATAAGTCTTCTCCTTCGCCTCCCCACTGACCCCCTCAAGACCCAACAGCATTCCCAAAACCCTTCTTCCTTTTGATACCACTCTCTGTACTTGCTTTTTCCACCTAAGATCACTCTGAATCACCACCCGCAGGTACTTATACTCTGAAGATTCTCCTGTCTCCTGTCCTTGCTATTTATAAGTGCCTTCATACCTGAATAGATAATACTGTACTTCTTTTGTAAATAGGATAGTACACTGGAACATATTATGTATACCTTGGCAACAGGACCAAAGTGAGAATCTTGAGGGGAGAGGGGGGAAGCGCAGGTTTTTTTAAAATCCCTTTTCGAGAAAGTTTTGCCAGTACTAAGCTCAAACCACCACAGAATCACAGGGACACCAGTATAAACCAAAGCAATTTGGCAAATATGATTGTTGTACAAACTTTTTATGATGCGACGGTAATGGACACACTGTCACAACCTGCGTGCAATGCCAAAAACCATATTTCCCCCAGGGTGTTACGTTGCAAGAATGCTTGTGTGTTCGCAAGGGACGCTTTACATGTGTGTGTTGTGTTGACAGTCATACCGAAAACAATTCTGTTCTTTAACTTGGCAATTCAAAGCTGATTCCAAGGTAGTGGTGTTTGATATGGACTACTTTGTACTTCAACTTGATGATTAGCAGCTGAATTGGATTAGTAGTGTTCGAAATTGATCCCTGTTCATAATCACTTTGCTCTTCAACTCGGTGATTCAGGGCTGATTCTGAAGTAGCGGTCTTAAATACTGACTCAGTGCACAAGTAATTTGTTCCATTACTTGACGATTCACGGCTGAATCTGAAAAAAAAATACTGCAAAAATTAATATATGTGAAGAATTGGTTTAGGGGGTTGAGAGGTTTTGGTTGGCCTTAAACTCTGTGCTTTTGAGCACCGGTGAGGGTGAAGTGAAATGATGATGGAGCAGCACCAGAATGCAAGGACAGAGAAATGGGAGTACCCAGAGAAAACCCGCTGGCCAACAGCAACACCCACTATGGTGTGTGAAGAAATGCACGTCTTAAGCAACACGTGCATCACTAACCATGAATAAGTCTTACTCTGACAGTACAACGTTCAAGAAACTGTGTCCATTCACAGAAATTTCTTTTAAAGTTTATCACTGTAACCATTCTTAATTAAACTGCTATGCATTGCTTCAATTATCGTAAAGAATTACTGCTTTTCGTAAAGTAGGCGGCAGCAGTATGAAACTTGTATATCTGGTTTTCATGAAGCTTACAGTGTGAAATAAGACACAAACAATAGCATTAGCTTTTATGAAGTGACTGCACCCTAAATCTCTGGTTACATGGTCTCAGAGACAAATAAGGAGGATTTGAAAACTGCTTTAATATTAAAAAACCAGCCATTCTGCAACCAAAATTCATGCTGANAGAGACAAATAAGGAGGATTTGAAAACTGCTTTAATATTAAAAAACCAGCCATTCTGCAACCAAAATTCATGCTGATTTATGGATCAAAATAAAACGTTACACTCAAATTTTGTAACTGGTATTATTGATAATAAATGTAAACAAGGCAGGTATGCTAACGTAATATATATAATTATACTTAACATTACAAGTGGGTTTAATGAAAAACGCTTTCATTAAATTTTACAGAATTTCCATACTATTACAATTATTTAAAGGGGGCAAGACCAGGCGACATGAAAGGTACCCACTGGGTTGTCCCAATCTCCCTTCCCCCTACAAACAACCCGTTTACAAAATATGTAATAATTAAACTTCAACTGAATTAATAATTTCACCTCGGGGAAAGTCACTTTAAAAATTACCCACCATCCATAACTAAAATTACGAAGNTCAACTGAATTAATAATTTCACCTCGGGGAAAGTCACTTTAAAAATTACCCACCATCCATAACTAAAATTACGAAGTATAAAAAAAAATATATATAAATATAAAAAGGAACTTTGCGAAACCAAGTAAAACATGAGGTTACAAATAAATATTACAAATTACGTCCATAAAAAAAACACGCAGTAGTACATTCCAATTCTAACGCATAACCCAAAAGTGCAGCACGCACACCACTCAACTTACTTATACACAAAAATATCTACATACTTAGTTACGTTAGGCGCTAAGCATAACTTCAATGCCAATATGTTTACAATTTTACTATTGGAACCCATTCTGCAAAATACGTCTTTACTACAAGTGTGTAGGAGAAAAACACCAATACATTTTCCCGCGTTCTAGGAATTTATATTGCATTGGTAGGCCTTCCTCATTCCAAACCTTAGCCATAAGAGTGTTCCAAATCGAAATATATAATAATGAGACCAACAGCCCTAATATTTATTATTGTTATTATATTGATGAATTGCAGTAAGGGAGCGTCCATAAATTACGTGAGGCGATTTTGATGATTTTTCGACCCCCCTCCTCCCCCCTTGGTGAGATGTCGTGAGATTTTTCTCGACCCCTTCCACCCCTCTATAAAACACATGATATTTTTCAAAATTCGTATTTTTAGTGTAAATACGCCAATCCGTGATTGATTTATTAAAAAAAACATAATTTGCTTAATTATTTTTATTTAAGACTAGTATTTAAGATTTCTAATTACATAGTCTAGAATCACAGTGAGAAAATCAAACAATACAATACAATACTTAAGTAGAAACTACATGAATTTGTTAAAGAATATTTATTCTAATTCTGTCCACGGGGACTCATGTGCGGTCTCAAGAGTTACTATTGGAACCAACATGTCTATGTGGTTTTCAATAAAATCATCTGCTCCTTCAACCTCTCTCTGATTTAGCCACTCTAAACCGTTGTCGCTTGCACATAGAAGCTCAGTAGCTCGACGTGTGACAATTCTTGAGGGTCGTACTTTGCGCGCTGTTGCAGCTAGTGCACTGTGGACTGCACGCCGATGCTCTGCAGCTCTTATGATGGATGAAAAGTAAATACCGCACTACTGCAGCATCTCTTTTCTAGATCACCACGTACACTTGGGCAATAGAGGTCGTAGGACATTCTGATGAAGACGTGCAAAGGTTGAATTGGTAGGCAGTGGTGAATCAAGAAGGGAGCGAACGACTTTCCGTCTCCTGCTGAACGTGTAGCACTAAACCTTCCTTTTTCGGGAACCTCTGTTTCGCTGCGTTCCATAACTTTGACACTTCTTCCTGGCAGCACTTCTTCGTCTTGTAGACGTGTCTTTTAACGTATGCATTTTAATAATTATGGTATAAACTCATTTAGAATTAGTGACAGCGTTGACTGAGCCGTCGACTAACAAAACACTTACGGACGTAAATACAGCAGGTCGGGACCTGTCCGCGCGCACTTCCACTTGGCTCGTATGCTCAAGGGATAACCAAAATAATATTTTGTATCGATATATCGTATCGTAACGTATTGCATGCCGAGTCGAACGTTTGGCTGGCCGGTGTGGGCTTAACAATCGAGGTACTACTGTGCTACTATTTGGCGTTCGCATAACCACGATAATAATAATTGTGTATTAGGATTTAGCCGTATTTTAGTGGAGAAACATGTTTTACTTAATTTAACCAAATTTTCTCGCAATTTTAGACTGTTCCTTGTGGAAAAAATAATTACGTGATATTTGCCGAGACCCCCCCTCTCCACCACGTGAGATTGGGTGAGATTTGGCTCGACCACCTCCCCCCTCTAAACGCCTCACGTAATTTATGGATGACCCCTAATTCCTTGTTTTGCATTATACTTCACCTTATCGCTTTACCTGAATTTTTTCATCACCATTTACTTATGGAATTTGTGTACGAAAACTCTGCATTGATACAATATTATATAAGGTATCCGTTTGATTTTACACAGCAGAACAGAATTACATTTGTTCGAGTAAGTTACTTAATTGATGGGAAAAAAATTTACACCATGTCAACTAGAAATCATCCATTTTCATTGTTACATTTAATTTTATTGCAGACAGTCGTATCAGCAAATGCATTTTATACCCACTATGCAAGTACATAAAATAAAGTGAACACTGGAAAACAGAGCACTCAAAAACAGCAGGAACAAGGGAGAGTAGTGAGTTAATCCGAGATATCTGTTAATCCTCTGAATTGCCAGCCTCCCAAGAAGCCATTAGTAATTACAGAGTCTTTACATGTCAGTGTAGGAAAAAAAAAACAGTGATCCATTCCCACCACTTGTCAGTTCACATGTTCCCGAGACAACACCACCTTGTAGCAACAGCTTTGCTGACCTCGCGATCTGCGGGAAGAAGAAGAAGTTGAGGTCATCCACCTCCCAGCCCCTAACAACGCAGCAAGGGCCAAGAGGAAAGTGCTGATCCTTGATAGCAGTCACACGAGAGGCCCAGAAGAGTGTTTAAAAGACAAACTGGGTGAGGGCTGACATGAACCATGCGTCCACGAGTTCCTTGTGCCCACTCTGACTGCTGCAGTCAAAACAACTACACCAGCTCCACAGGGCCGCACCAACTACATCAGGCCAAGAGTGCGTAGTGCAGTTTGACAAGAACGGAACTTGCACCTTCTTGCCGACAAGGATTGCGCAACTGAAGAGCCTCCCTACTCATTTATTACAAGAAATAACTCTTTTAATAAATGGGTATACGATTCGAAACGGTGTTTACCCGAAAGCCACAGCCGTGGGCACAATGGCAATCGGTCGTTGTGTCGTCGCAGCTCGCGCATCTAAATACGACTCAACACACCACCGGGTGACGTCAACTGGCTTGTAGGCCGAAGCTGAAGTGATAAGTGCCCCAAAGTGTCATCCAGACACAATGTGCAGCATTTTTACAAACATATTAAACACAGTCACCGCATTCATAACTACAGTCAGGGGTGTGTTTTATTGTATTAATAGCAATCAAGCATGGAATTCCACACCTCTTTGCCCAGGTGGACTCGTCCTTCCCTTCAGGAGACAGCCACCTCACAACACTGTAGCTAGTAAAATACAAACGCGTCAAAGGTAGTGAAATTCAAACTTTTTTTTTTACGAGAAATGTGATAGTGCATATAATATTAATTTATATAAGAGTAATAATGTTTTCTAAAAGGGAGATTTCGGGCCTCCTCGTCCTGCGGTGACGTCCGCAACGGTCCGGCTTGCATTTCTGAATTCCCTACTTCGGAAATTGATACTACATTTTCGGAAATGAACTCATAAGTTCTAAGCACTTTTACTGGGTTTGTCTCGGGAATTTACACATGGAGTTTCTGCGGTTCCTTGGTTCTCTCCTCGGTGACATCACAATTGTCTTACTGACAGACTGATTGCTTTCCTCGTCGCCATACGGCGCATTACTACATCTTCTCGGGGAATGGCGCCCTTCGAACTGGGGCTACCACTCGTCTCCGAGAATTTACTCATATTCTCGGCACTGTTCTCTTCTCGGGGAATGGTGCCTCTTGGACTGGGGCTGCCACTCGTTTCCGGGAATGTACTCATATTCTCGGCACTGTTTTCGTCACACTACTGATTACTCCCGTTTCGGCTTCTCCCGTTTCGGCTGCATATATCTCGTCTCGTGGCTGTACGGCCGAACTACACCCATCTCGGCTGACGATAATTGCTCCCGAACAACTGATTGTATGTTACTGCCTGGACCAGGTCCGAACTCCGGCCTGGTGATACGACTGCATCTCGCACTAACTGTCTCCTCCGCCTCTCACCTCGGCTGAACAACTCATCGTGAACAACTGATTAAAACTGATCCCAAACCTTTGCTGCTCCTGAATTTGACCCATCTCCCGTTATATTCAAGTTGGCTGTAAGCAGTTTCTCGAGAGAGAATTCGGAAAATCCCCTGTGTACCTCGCACGTTTTTTGTGTAGGATTTCGTGTCTCGTCAGCTGCTTGGGCGCTCAAACCACGATGAGGGAGTGGTGCGGCAGTCGTATTCCGGGGATTCCTGGGAGCTGTGTCTGCGTTAATTCTCCTAGGGGGCTCTACTGTTTCCTTCGTCGAGGGCTTATATAAGCTATTTCTTGGGACTTACCCCGTTTCTCTCAAATTCTGTTTTTCCCCGTGTGCCCTTATACGTCGGGACATCCCCCCCCAAGGGTATTCGTCCCAGGGTGTGAATAGAGCACAATTCCTACCCTATGTACTCGTCACACGTCAAGTTGTAATTATAATCATTGGCAAAAGGAAATCTGATTCATGTATACCCCTTTTCAAGAGCTCAGAGATTTTAACATTTGCTTGTGAGTACATGTTTTCAGTACTCATATTGGTATCCAAAAATCTTCATTTATTTCAGAAAAGTGAGTCCTTTCATAAGTATGACACTACAATAAAAAAACTTACACTTGGCAGAAGTTAACTTAAAACTAGTACATTGGTAGCCAACTGTTCAATAAATTATCACAACACCTTCAAGATATTTACTTCTCTAAACAAAAAGTCTTAAAAAAAAAAAAAAAAAAAAAANATTGGCAAAAGGAAATCTGATTCATGTATACCTCTTTTCAAGAGCTCAGAGATTTTAACATTTGCTTGTGAGTACATGTTTTCAGTACTCATATGGGTATCCAAAAATCTTCATTTATTTCAGAAAAGTGAGTCCTTTCATAAGTATGACACTACAATAAAAAAACTTACACTTGGCAGAAGTTAACTTAAAACTAGTACATTGGTAGCCTACATTGGTAGCCAACTGTTCAATAAATTACCACAACACCTTCAAGATATTTACTTCTCTAAACAAACAGTCTTAAAAAAAAAAAAAAAAAAATTATTGAATGCACATTTTATAGCGTAGATGAATATCTAAACTACAAAAAATAATAAATTCTTGTATAACATTTTATTGTACACATTTCTTGTTTCGGTTTTTCTCGTTTTCCAGTAAAACGATGCTGTCCAACAGCATGTTTGATGAGATGAGTCACAATATGAAGAAAAAATATTATTTGTGTATGTGCAATCTGTGGTGTGTGTCCGTCTGGTTTTAAACTTTGTATACTGTAATTTGACTTATTTGACTTGTCCGATATATTTGTACAGCTATGTATTGAAAAAAGGTCCTACATATGTGTTAAAACAAACATGCATACTACTGACGCTAGATGTCAGCTTGAGCGATTTTTAATGATGTAAACCAGCTCTACTCTTGAGCGTCTTGAAAATCAATTGGACCCTGTAAATACATCTTTTATTTAATGATCTATGAGAAAAATTTTAAACTCTACCAAAGGTAAATTTAATTTTAGCATATTGGTCATTTTCTATTTCTCCTGTGGATTCCAGTTTTATGTGTTCTAACAATTAGTTCTTCTGTAGCTTTTTTTTTTGCCGTGGAATTATGATTGGCCACATTACCAGCAAAAATAAAAATTTCTTTAGCCGCCGTCGGTCATGTGTCGTTGATGATTCGGTTTTCTGGAACTTGGCGTCGGGATAGCGGCGTCATTTTATTTTTGTGCTATTTTGACCGCGTTTGAGAGGTAAATGGACCGTCGATGTTTGGATATTTCGTCTTATTAAGATTTTGTAATTGTTTTGCGTTGTTTGTTTGGAATCGTCAATGTTGGCCGTGGGCAAAAAACATAGGCCATTAGAATTCCTTAAATAAAGGAAAATATTTTCAATGCGTTTTGAAGTGACAATAGGTTCAGTGTGTATTTGCGTGCACTGTGTTTTTGTGTGAATTTTGTGTCATTTTTTATCTTCCGGTGTGTTAGTGTGTTGTGAGAAATGTGTAAATTTTAAAAAAATGATATGTGATAATTGGTTTTAGTGATAATAAATTATCATCTTCTATAATGTCAGACTGTTACCGCAATTTTTAGGTATGTTTCGGATCAGTGGTAATTTATTAATTTAACATGTGTGATGTGGTCGATTGTATCATTCCCAAGGGAACATCATAGCTTAAATAAATACAGTAACGGTATCTTGAAATAGTGCAATGTTCGTGCGTACTTGAAGTGTAGTGTTGAAATCTTGTAAAAACAATTTTTCGCGTACTCCAGTGCACAAAGTACGCTAATGTAACCATGAACATTAACAGTACGTAACTTGCCTTTCAATTTAACTTGTAAGCGAGCTATTGCATTCTAAAGATAATGTTTGATGCAAGGGAATAAAACTGAAAATTATAGGCGTACATGCCAGTACGTAAAACACGATTTATTTTAGACATTCTGATTGTTGTATCATTACGCCCTCGTAAATATCAAACATGTAAACTTTGCAAAACTCATATAAATATAACTTTTGGGGGTCTACTTTTCTCCTTCAAAAAAGTTGCTATTATTTATAATTACCCCTGGGATTAGTGTGCAACCTGATATGTGTTTACACACAGGTTATGACTTTGCTAATATGGTGCAGATTATGTCACATGTTTTTTCGTATTGCCATCCTTTTCCTCTCACGATCTAACTCATACACGTGAATGTGGGAGTTTTCTGGCGAGAAGACTTAGCATTTATAGACATTGGTATCAGGAAGGAAACTTGTGCCTATCCACTCGAGTATACTACACGATACCAGTTGTGGTAGCAGGAAGTACACTTAAACCCATCTGCCCAAGTGTTCTACACTATAGCATATGTGGTATCGGGAAGTACACTTGAGCCCACCCACCCAAATATACTACCTAATATCATGACTGCAAAGACTTATTGACATTATATAACCATAACACGACCTGCCTACAACACCATCTATTACATCCTCAGAAGTATTTTATATCGTCCTATGCAATCAGATAGTCCATTAAAAATAACAAACACTAGTTGCCACTACACGTACCTAGCATTACCTAGTTACATCATAGTTTATTACACCCTTTCGAAACATCATACACAATCATGCACTGCAAACTGATTGTTATTTACAACTGGCAAACACTTATTGACACTAAAACCTAATATTACCTACCTACAACACCGTTTAGTTATGTTATGTTTAGGTATGTTACGTGGGTAAGGGGTGGAGAGGAAAGGATCCATCTGCTGAAAGGTAGGGATGGCAGGACTGCGTCAAATGACAAAGAAAAATCGGAGATGCTGCATGGACGGTACTTGTCAGTGTTTAAGACAAAGGAGAATTGGAATAGGGAGGTTAAAAGGGATTGGGGGTTGTTTAGTAAGTTTAAGATGAGGGAGTGGGAGATAGCATTGTTAATCATGGTGTTGAAGAGCAGTAAGCCAGTGGGACCAGTGGGAGAGAGTTAATGAAATATTTGGTGGTGTGGTTTAGCAAGTTACCACAAGGTTGGAAATATGCGTTGGTGGTCCCAATACACAAGCAGGGGGAGGCCTGGCAGCTACATACTGGTGAGTCTTACATCAAGTACAGGAAAGGTAATGGAGAGGCTGGTGGTTCAGTATGTGGTGAATGTTATGAACAAGAGGAATAGGTTGGAGGAGTCAAGACATGGTTTCAGAAAAGGACACTCATGTGAGACGCAGCTGGCTGGGCTGTTAGAGGATCTGGTGCAGGCAGTTGATGAGGGGAAGCAGGTGAGCTGATACCTGGCAAGTGGGTAGTGGAATGGATTGGGGACTTCCTAAGGGGGCGAAGACAGGTGAAAGTGGGGAGGCAATATTGGAGGAAGGAGAGGTTACGTCAGGTGTGCCGCAGGGAAGCATGCTGGTCCCTTTGTTGTTTACCATAATGGTAAATGACATGGGTTTGGGGATTAGGGGAAAAATAAGATTGTTTGCAGATTGTTGTGTATTGTGTGTAGTGGTGGGAGGAGGCCAAAACTTGCAGGCAGACATTGACAGGATATGGTTGTGGGCCATGGGGAATAAAATTAAGATAAATGTAAGGAAAACTAAGGTAGTAAGGTTTACAAGGAAGAAGGTGATAAGCAGGGACATGTACAGATGGGAGGAGCAAAAGATAGAAGCAGCAGAATATAAGTATCAAGGGATTATATTGCAGGGAGACCTCAGATGGAAAAATCAGCTAGAGAGGGTGGTTGCAAAGGGAAGAAGGGCTTTGGGTATGTTGGGAAGGGTTCTAAAGGGAGTCAGTAGTGAGGTGAAGGAGAAGACATATGGCACAGTGGTACGGCCTATGTTAGAATATGCGGCAGCAGTATGGGACCCATACGTGGAGGTGGTGGTGAGAGAGCTAGAGAAGGTGCAAAGAAGGGCAGCAAGATGGGTGAAGAGTAGATGGACGATTATGAAAAAAAATTTTAACTGGGAAGAAATTAGTGGTGAATATTGTAGTATTTCACATTCAATTCTCTGCCACAAAGGTTGATAGTACCAGGTTAATCCTACTGTTTTATGAGTGCTGAATTTGTTGCTTTGTTGCAAATTAAAGGTAATTATTAAGTTTAAGGGCTTTTCTGTAAAAATAAAAATAATTCGTGGAAAATTGTATATTTCCACTCTACTAATGATACAGAACACGAATATACTAGGGGAATTAACGTCCGACTAATTTCGTAACATGTGCCCACCTAACCTAACAGAACCTAACCCCACGATGGGTGAATCACTATTTTACATTTTTAAACTAACTTAGGATTGTTGGGTTTTACACTAACCTAGTATTTTTGAATTTCACACTAACCTAGGATTATAGGGTTTTACACTAACCTAGGATGTTTGGGTTTTACACTAAACTACGAATGAAGTATTGTAGGGATTTAAAAGAACCGCGAAACACACCAAAAGAATGTAAATTGACTCACCTAGGTAGGGAGCTAGTATAATTCCTGGACATTAATAGACGTAAACAAACATATTTCGCAAGTTTTTTTAGATATGTTCTATATATTTTAACATTACGCCCTCTTGAATATGAACAAGGTAAGCTGTGTAGAACCCATTAATGCAACTTTTGTTGGTCTAGAACGTTTCGTTCAGAAACGTAAACAAACTGGCTATACTGCTTATTTTGCAATTTTGTTCAATTTTTTTAAATATGTTGTACTTATTTTAAAGCTACGCCTCTAGTATATTCGTGTTCTAAGTCATTAGTAGAGTAGAAATATATTATAATTTTGAATTTTTGTTGAGTTTTTCAGAAAAGCCCCTAAACTTAATAATTACCAAATTAAATATAAAATAAGTGCATTTCGTAGATTTTTTAAAATTTAACTTTAGGCTTTGGAATTTTTCTATTACAAATTTAGTATTGTGCATGTGTTATTGTTGGGCACCTAGTTTCTGTAATTCTATTATTTATAGATATTAATTTGTAATATATATATGGTTCACTTTTCTTTCATGTACCCAAGACAAGTTCTCCAAAATTGACTTGGCATTCACTGCTTCTTCTGCATAACTGATCTGCGCATCACTTAAACCACTGACAATAATAACTTTAGCACATTTGAGTGGCTTCATATCAAAGACTGACATTTGTCAGTTAGAAAAAGTTGACAAAACACGATTTTTTTGTGTACAGCTTGCATTTATTACTTTGCTTATGAAATTTTTTCCATAATTAGGCTAAAAAATACTAAACTACTTCTTTGGGGTATTTATTTTGATGCAAGTTTGGAGACGTTAATAACCTGTAAACTACGGTGGCGCTGGTCTGTACTTTTATATTTAACTGTGAGAGGTTCATACTCTGCATACTGAAACTCCGTCTGTGAACTGTGAAACTTCAATAGTTAAATAAACGTATATATAACAAAATACTCTGGAACTTCTTCTTTCTTAATTAATCGGCGCACATGTACTGAGTCTTGCGTATTCTACCTTTGAGCAATCTGTGGCAACGTAAACATCGGCCGGGTAACAAGTGCAGAACGTTACAAAATACAGATGTCCGGTTCTGAAACGAAAGTTAGCATATGTCCGTTTTTGATCCAAACACGATGGTAGTTGTCCGTTTTTAAAGGAAACTACTCATTTATTGCTTGTTTCAACAACGGACTTGTCTATAAAACCCTAAATATTAAGCTTATAAAATGATAAAAAAAATTGGATTAGTAAAACTACAAAGTAAAAAATATTATTGAAACTTTTAATAAAAAAAGTATAAAAAAATTTAATTAAAAAATACATTATAAACAAACTTGTAGTACCTATTTTAAATTACAACTAACACAAAATTAATATCAAAATCTTCATTTTGATTTTCACATTCACATGAGTAGTCAATTTCAGGTGAATTTCTGTTAACCTGTTCACCAGGCGTTGCTGTTGATTGTGTCAAATTTTTGTACCACTCCAAAGTGGTATTTTCTTTCTAATTTTCACCAAAATGTTTTTCCACGTCTTTCAACTTTTCGTTTTTTAGGGGAATACCTATGGGTGTGTCCTTTGGGTTGATGTGTTGAAGTTTGCAGTTGGGCTTACATATCGTTCTCTCTGCTCCAGAATCAGTGTTGTATGCCATCTCTCCCCTGACTACTATGTTTCCCAGTTTCGTTTTCCTAAAAACTACACGTCCGCACGTAGAAATTTTGAAGTGGAGTTGTGTTGCTGTCTTCATCATCTTCCTTGCTTCCTCCTTCCAATCAGACGGTACCCAATCTCTTCCAATAACCTTCAATATACCGAAAGTCTTAAAAACTTCATGATACTCTTGTTTGTTAACAATTGTATTTATTTTTCTTACAGCTTTTTCTATCAGACCAAACACTCAATCTGCCGGCAGGAATGAGTGCCCCATAACGCGAAACACTATTTCTATTGTTTTTATGTTGGCCAGGAACTTGCAGCACATCGTNGCAGGAATGAGTGCCCCATAACGCGAAACACTATTTCTATTGTTTTTATGTTGGCCAGGAACTTGCAGCACATCGTTAAAATGTTAATGTTTTTATTTTGCCCTGCACAACCATCTGCTACTAATCAAATTAAGTAATAAATTGCGAGATCAGCTGAATTCAGCTCATGAAATATGACTTACGCAACCTCGTTAGAGGATTTCTTTGCTTCATCCTCTGTCCAAGTGTAAATTCTATGCCATAACCCTAACTCCTACTCTGTTGACAACCCTTTAACCACAGAAAGGTTGTAACAATAAAACTGCCGTGAGTAGTATGCACTTTGGTCGGTCACTTTTGGCAGGACAAGGTTCTTGTGGCAATCAATGCTTAACAGAAAAAATCCTGGTGGCTTTTCTCGCAACATTTGGAAAAAGGCTCGGGCTTGTCTTTTGTGTAGTTGCATTTTCATCTTGAGGGTATCTTTCTCCGTTTCACTCGTTGATATTCTGATGCAGTTTTCCAACTCGACGCACGTGCTGCACTCATCCATA
>NQII01006219.1:70287-129405 GCA_002778355.1 Clitarchus hookeri | reverse complement strand
AAAATGTTGCATAAAACGAAGCCATCTGGTGGCGAAACGGAGTTCGCCGGGTTTGCTAGTATGTGTATATATATACACATCCTGTATATATGTGTATATATACACATCCTGTATATATGTGTATATATACACATCCTGTATATATATGTGTATATATACACATCCTGTATATATATACACACATCCTGTATATATATATACACACATCCTGTATATATATATATATATATATATATACACACACACACAGTCCTGCAGTCCTATAACGTCATTTTGTACTGTACAGCACAAATCCAAATATATCTGTCTAAATTAATTTGTGTTTATGCAGACAACAAACTCCCAGCAAAGCAAAGCCCATAATCGCGCAGAAATAAATCGATGGAACCTACGGGACCTTATATTTTAAAAGGTGTATGCAAAACAATCATTCGCAGCACTAAATAACTAAGAAAATACATACCAACATATTGTTAACCAAATGCGCAGGAATAGATAAGCAGCACGTTGTCTCCACTTCACTTACAAAACAAATTCCTAATTATTTTTCAAAACATTTTGAATACTATTTCTTAATTCAAGTGCATGTGAACGCGCCTGTTTTGTGTTTAAAACAAATTACGATGTGTAAAAAGGGTCACAACTTAGAAAACTATACGAAACATTTTATTTTAAAAGTAGCGGCGGATTCGTTTTCATGTTTGTCAAGTTTATATATTCTCATAGAATATGCGACAAAAAACGCGCAACGTACTGAGTGTCTACTCCATACATATAAATTATGCACGTTATGAGGTAATTCTGAGAAATTCAATTTTTTTTCTAAATTCATGTTAGATTGTAGATTAACAGAGAAATTAATTTAATAGCGAAATTCATAATTTAATCCTTATATATCAGGTGTACAACCTTGCTTCCGTCGTTTTTTTCCCCAACATTGGAGGCTTTATTGTCAAAAAGTGATTACATATTTATGATTAAAAGTACTGCCCGTTGCTAGCCACTACTTTGTCCCATCTTTCTGGCAATTTTCGGATACCATCTCGAAAAAACTATGCGTCTTTTGAGGCGACCCACGAATCGATCCATTTTTTGACTTCATCGTACGAGCGGAAATGCTGATCGGCCAGGCCGTGTGCCATATCGAAACAAATGGTAGTCGGAATGAGCAACGTCTGGAGAGTACGGCGGGTGTGGTAAGACCTCCCATTTCAGCGTTGCCACGTATGTCTTGACCGGTCTTGCGACATGTGGCCGAGCGTTGTCATGCTGGAGGATAACTTTATCGTGTCTCTCTTTGTACTGTGGCTGTTTATCCTTCAAAGCTCGGCTCAAACGCATCAATTGCGTTCGATACCGATCCCCTGTGATGGTTTCACTCGATTTCAACAGCTCATAAGATACCACACCGAGGTGACCTTGGCGCCGTGCATATTCGGCCTGGCCGTCGACGTGGAGGCATGTCCGGGCATTCCCCACGGTTTTCTGCGCTTGGGATTATCGTAGTGGACCCATTGTTCGTCGCCGGTCACAATTCGATGTTGAAACCCCTTCCGATTCTGTCTTTGAAGCATATGTTCACAAGGAAAGAAACGCCGTTCAACATCTGTCAGTTGCAACTCTTACGGAACCCAATTTCCTTGCTTCTGAATCATTCCCATGGCTTTGAGGCGTTTTGAAATGGCTTGTTGCGTCACTCTCAATGATTCTGACAATTCTTCTTGCGTTTGGCACGAGTCTTCATCAAGTAATGCCTCCATTTCGGAATCTTCGAAACATTTCTCTCTTCCACCGCCATGCCGGTCCTAGACGTCACAATCACCACTCTTAAAGCATTGGAACCACTCAAGACACGTTCATTCACTAAGGGCAGTCTCACCGTACGTTATCTTGAAATGGGAGCAGAAAATCAACAATTCCCGCACATGCCGAGCATTTGGCTCGAAAACTGACATCTTAGCTCGAGAATAAATTTATGATGCAAACACAAATTCACTAATGTGGTGATTTCGTTATGTTGACAGATGTCCAAGCTTACTGTGTAACATTATTGATCTGCGTATTTCCACCAGCACTTACTGCTGCTGCCATCGATCGAAAAACGGCGGAAGCAATGTTTTACACCTGATATTTTACTTGCATGTAAATCACTGCCGAGAATACCAAAACATTCAATCCACTGAATACCAGAAATATTTCGTGGTAGGTGATAAATTATATCTTGTAGAACATTGGTAAACCATCAGTGATAACGGTAAAAGAATACTGCGTCTGCGATCTACCCTATAATGATTCAACTGTACAAAAATGTCTTTAAGAACTCACACCAGAGGCCAGGTATTTCCAGACAGAGGCTCTGGTTAACCTGTAGCAGCAATGTCTGTGGATTAGTTCACTACACTGTTTGTAAAAAAAAAATTTCTTCAAAAATAGAATGTAAATCTCTAAGCAGAACCACAAACATTAGAAAGAACAAACGACCGAAATTCACAATCTAGAATGATCATTCAACAGAACCACAGATGTTAGAACGATCGCATAAAAGAAAAACACATATTACAACCACATATTGCAGAACTACATACGTTAGAAACATCGTACAACCAAAATTCACATTATAGAACGATCACACAACAGAACCACACAAGTTAGAGCTATCGTACAAAAGAAACACACAATTTAGTACCACATATGTTAGAAACGTTGGTGGAAAGATTGCGAAAGATTGATGGAAAGATTGCTATAGATTGATGGAAATACTGTGAAAGATTAATGGAAAGATTGCTAAAGATTGATGGGAATATTGCTGAGGAGGAGATTTGCGAAAGATTGCGAGGAATTAATGGAAAAATTGATGGAATGATTGGACGAAAGATTGATGGGAAGATTGGAACATTCAGGGAAATATGGGAAGATTGATGGAAAGATTGCGAAAGATTGATGGAAATATTGCTATAGATTGATGGAAAAAGTGCTAAAGATTGATGCAAATATTGCTGAGGAGGAGGAGGATTGCAAAAGATTGAAGAAAATATTGCTAAAGATTGAAGGAAAGATTGCTAAAGATAGATGTAAAGATTGCTGAGGAGGAGGAAGATTGTGAAAGATTGGTGGAATGATTGGACGATTGAGGGATTGGTGTTCAACAAGACTGTGGGAGATAAGACTGTTCAACACCCTAGTACATTCCAAGTCTCAAGGGACTAGCACTATTGGTATTTCAATTAATGCCAAGTATGTGTATAAAAGAGTTTTTAGATGCTGATATATACCATGATTATATCAATACTTGGGCAGGTGGTTACTACTCCTATGAAGGGCTTGGATTGGTCACATATACATACTTTAAGAAAATTCAGAGTAGCATATTTATACCTTCATAAAAGTTGACGCTATACCGCCACTGTGGAAGACAGTGTGGCTTATAGTGTCGTGGTTAATGTCCCCAGTCACAGCCTATAATGTNGTTAATGCCCCCAGGCACAGACTATAATGTGCTTGGAGGTTTAGGGTATTGTAATAATGAAGCCTTTTACTGTTTCATTTGTTAAGGACGAATATATTGTCTGGAGTTTACACAAGTACTACACAAGTACTACGCCCTTCCGAGGTGTGGTACCTAATTTGACTACTCGTATTCACTGGGTGACTTCGTGGTTGAGTGGGGCTTCTCTGGGCGAAGATTTTTATACTTAACTCAGCGGTGAGTGTTGGTAGGCTGTCATCTGGGAATGAGCTCCGGCGAAGTGGTAGGCCTTGGTAAAAGGTCCGCAGGTGCTGCCGTCTCCCGGGACTGCGGTTCGGACTCGTGCTCACGTCTTCTCGCGATTCCTTGACGCAACTCTTCCCTCGGCGCGGTGATAATCAACTGCCCCCTCCCCACTACTCTCGAAACGGGCTTTTATGCTTGCAAGCCTCCAGTCTTAATTGTCAGCACGTGGTGCCTTGTGGGGGGGAGGAGGTGAGGGGGGTGGAGTGGTAGAACGCAGAACAATGCCTTTCAAAACACGTGTCCTGGTTTCTGAAGGTTTGGTCGGCGGGGGGAGGGGGGGTAGTACCTCGCCCCTAGTTTACTCTCGTCAGCTACTTTTTCGGGGCTTTTCCACCTTGTCCTGTGGTTAGCTAAGAGGGGGGTGTTTTCTCGGCACCAATCCAGCTCGTCAGCTATTCCTTCCGTGGTGCGTATATTTTGAGTTTAGGCGAAATACACATGATAATTTGCTGATATCTCGAGAAATCCCTGCGCTCCACAGATCTCCCGGCAGGCTAGAGGCGTACGGTGGTGAAGGGGGGTGGCAGGGAGGCCTACACAGCAGGACGTGCAGCAAGACACGTGTAACTGCAGTCCACCACCTGCCTTGTGCCACGTGTCGCCTGGTTATGCTCGGGGGGGGGGGGGTTGTGGGCTAGCATCGCTCTAAAATTCCTAAACTGTCACACAACAAAGTCTAGCTGTGTGCATGGTTAAAACATGTATGCGGTTAAGTCTGAGAGCAAGCAGAACGACATGAGCAGCGAGGTATGGTTACCTCCTTTTTTCATAAAGAAATAACGATTTAATTAATTTTTTTATACATTTTTTATTTTTTTTTATATTTTCCAGCTTTCTTAGAATTTTTAGTATTCATATTTTGGGGCGGGGGGGGGTTAAAATCAAGGGTCAAAGGACAAGGGTTAAGGGTATTGTGGTCAAGGATCGAGTGTCTTGGGTCAAGAGTCAAGGATCTTAGGTCAAGGGCAATGGGTCTTGAGTAAAGGGCCAACGGTCTTGGGTCAAGTGTCTTGGTGAAAGGGTCAACTGTCTTGCTTAGGTCGTGGGTCAAGGATCTTGGGTCTTTTGTTTTGGGTCAAGGGGCAAGGGTCTTGAGCCTTGGGTGAAGGATCTTGAGTCTTGATTCAATTTTCTTGAGTATTTGGCTTTGGGTCTTGGGTCTTCAGTCGGATTTTTTGGGATTTTTTAATTTTTTGGGAATTTTTGTATTCAAGATAGGTCAAGGTCATGGAAATTGGGTCAAGGTCACGAGTCAAGATCATAGACATCTAACATGTCTGATGAGGTGGACACCGACCAACCTGGCGAAGGTTGGTCGTTTAGGGAGAGTAGTCACTGATCCACCTGTTATCGAACCCAGGACCGCCTACATGCACATTTTAAATACTTTTTTTTTAATTTGTAAATTTTTATAATTTTTTTGGATTTTATAATTTAGCTGCATTTTTTGGAATTTTTTGGTTTCAAGATAAGCCAAGGTCACTGGCACAGGGCCAAGGTCATGGGTCAAGGTCACCTGGGTCCAAGATAGTGGTCGGGTGACGTTACAACATGGCGGCCGGCACATGGCTCCTACTCCTGAATCCTTTGCCCCAGACTTCCCATAATAATTCTAATGCCAATTTAAATTTGATCAAACTGCATTACAGATTGGTTAGGTGGAGTATAAAACAATTTAAAAACATTGGTTTACAAATAAGTTTTCTAGCTTAACATCTAAAATGTGTTGTTTTCGCAAGGCGTGTTGGCAGAAAAGCAGTTCAATGTTGGGACACAGATATTGACACAGCGTGATCGGTCTACCTCATCTGTAGTCTATGGTTACACTATACTGCAAATGCTACTGAACCTCCAATTGCAGCGAAACTTCTGTCTTGAGCTGCGACTGCTACCAGGCTACCATAGCAGAGCAGTACTTATACCTGTAAGTAAGAAAGGTTCGCTTTTTTCCCTGCGGCCGACAGCAGAATGCGAGTCCCTCTGTCACAGCAGATAGAACATTAACAGCTGAAATAAACTGTCACTGCTCTCGCCTCACCGACAGAGAGCAGCTTGTATATTCCTGCCAAAAATAGATTTTATACAGCTTGTGAAGATCAGTTTTAAATTACCACAACCTTTGTTATTATTTTGAGTATTTGTAACTTTTGCGTAGCAATATTACAGTGGAGTTTTCAACGAAAAAAATGAAAACGAACAACATATATAGATGTTTTATAGTGGCAATAACAGTAATTTCGCTGAGTGTGAGAATACATTTTTCTAAAAACATGTTTTCCAAAGCTTTGAACTAATGTACTTTTATTTTATAAGAATTATGTGAGAAACGTCTATTCATTAAATTTTGTAATAGAGTTGTATTTAATAGCCATATGTTTAATAATGATATGCATGTAAGCATTAAAGAGCCCGATAGACTGGCAATGGTTCTCCTTAACCTAAAAGAAAAATCCTATTGTATTTATTTTGCTTGCATTGCTTATAACTGCTTACGCTTTACACTTCTGTAGTTCAAATTATTTATTGCATTTAGTATAATATGATAAAAAACTACTAAAGACAGAACTTTTTTTGACATCAGTACTAATGTGAATATATGACATGAGACCAAACTCATTGGTCTCCGCTTCCGTTCGCTACGCCACAGTACAACAGCAGCCCTGGTCGAGCACCGTGCCGACGACAAGAACATCGGGTGGAGGCGCCAGCAACAGTTTCTCGTTGGTGTTTTGGAAAGCACTCGCTTCGCCCAGCACCACGCAAGTCAGCTGACAGTCCCACATTGATCCAACCACATGGGCTACACCAGGACAGCCTCGTGATTCGGATCCAAACCGACAGGCACACACTCAGTGCTGCACCGTCAGGATGTTGCACGCATGAAGGCGACACCGGGCTTCGTAATGCCCCTGATCAGGACGTGTACGAACAACCTACTCGGCTTCAACAGCTCATAAGATACTACACCGAGGTGACCTTGGCGTCGTGCATACTCGGTCTGGCCATCGACATGGAGGCATGTCCGGGCATTACCCAATGAGAAGATCTTTATTGTGTCGAGTTTGGCTTGTACTAGCAAAATTTAGAGACTCCTAATTCTGCTGGGTAATTGGGTATTTTCAAATAATTTTCAAATAAATTTGTTTATATAAATGTACACACCTAGGATGGAGCTGTTTCTTGGCATTGATAGTTGTAACTTACTTTTTCCGATAATGAGTAATTCGTGCGTATCGAACACGATAAAACATGAGAAAGAATGGTTAATAGGTTTACAAGAATAAAATATGAGCATAATCGAGAGCAGAAATACTGATCAGTGTCTTTGAAAGATAAAGGAGTCGCGTGCAAAACTATTGCTGCTGATTTTAATTCGCAGAGCGTCTTTCATACAACTGCAAATCAGTTAAATACGTGTTACGAAAATGCATGTGTACAGTAAAATGTTCCAATGACACCAGGATAGCCTGTAATCTCATGAAAGTTATGCATGGTAGTGCGCTATTGTCGTCTGCTGGCTGGTATTCTAATAATATTATTAGCCAAAGGTGCGATCTGGAGTGTTACCCAATCAAAAACGACTCAGTGGCATATATTGAGGGGAGAAACGGGCTTGTTCATGTTGCTATCAAAACTTAAGTTGTTTTCGATTTTATGTAGTAATTCCAAAGTAGTCTGTTTCGATAGACGGAACCGCAACCTTTATTTCTCGTCATCTGTGTCCTGGAAATGATGCTGTCTCCTCATGTCCTGTCTTGATCTAGGTTTTCCATGGAAAAAATAATATTCAAAATCATTATCCATTTCAAGTTCGTGTTAACTTTCTGAAGAATACATTGCGAATTAAATAATTGTATATAAGTAACTTCTAAAGTGACCAACACGATAGCAGTTCAAATATATGTATGTTACAACCAATGCATCAATTGATTCTTCTCCCGTCATTAAAAAATACAAACTAAACTAGATTAAGAGCCTTCTTTACAAATAATCTTTTTTGGGGAGAACATTAACATTATCATAACCTCCAAAATAATAGAGACAATAGATAAACAATAAATTGAACCATGATGTTTTAATTTTAAATATTATCGGATCTGGCTGCTCATGTACAAAAATCGATCCGGTATCAAGGCGTGAAAAGCGTATATACTAATCTTAGTTCAAACATTCAATGAACCTGGATCACGGTTGTGAACATGAAAGGACAAGGTCCATTAGTAATATGGTAGGTTACGGAGAAAAAAGTTCTTCTGTAGTTCTCCTGTAGCCGCTGTCCGTGATGGTTCGGATTTTTGGACTTCGGCGTCTGGGTTGTGACGTCGTTTTGTGTGTGTACCGTTTGACTGTTTGGCGGGTTTGATGGACTTTCGATTTTTGGCTCTTTCGTATTTTGATGATTTCGCAGTCGTGTTTGTTCACGACGTTCTAGATGTTTTTCGTGAGACATAGAATTTGTGGCTGTACTAGATAACAGGCCACGCGTATTAAAAAAAAAGTAAACAAAAATATGGCAGTAAATAGTGTAAAACGCTTTATAAAGTTAGGAAATAAATATTTCTTAAACGTCCAATGTTTTAGATGTGTTAGCTCGGGTGCAGAGAGTTTCAAGTTCAAATATGAGGAAGGGAAAGATCATAAACCAAGGGGATTGAACTGGACACAAACTATTTTTGTTTCAATGGTAGGTGTAGGGTTAGGGTTAAGTTATGTGAAAAAGGCTCGCGAATTTTGTACAACTTTTATAACTTTCCCAGCTGTTCATGCTGCCACAGTAATAAGTTCTGCTGGTGACGATGGATCGAAGGGTCTAAGCCAGAGATTTCGCTTTAATTTTATAGCAGATGTTGTGGAAAAGGTAGCACCTTCAGTCGTTTACATCGAAATGCGTGATAACAGGTAAGGAACTAAGGCAATTATTAAGTTTAGTGACTTATGTAAAAAAAAAAATCCGAAAATGGTATATTTCCACTCTACTAATGACGCAGAACACGAATATATAAAGGGCATTAACGTACGACTAATTTCGTAATATGTGCCTACCTAACAGAACAAAACCTAACCCCACGATGGGTGAATCACTATTTTACATTTTTTAACTAACCTAGGATTGTAGAGTTTTACACTAACGTAGGATTTTAGGGTTTTACACAAACCTAGGATTTTAGGGTTATACACTAACCTAGGATTTTTGGGTGTTAAACTAACCTAGGATTTTAGGGTTTTACACTAACCTAGGATTGCAGGGTTTTACACTAACCTAGGATTTAGAGATTTAAAGGAACTGTAAAACACACCAAAAACTCACCTAGGTAGGCAGCGGCTACAATTCCTCTGTCCTCGGCCAATTCAACCTTACCTCACTCGACGAAACCCCATGTTCCACTAAAACGCCACATACGCGAATATTACATACTGAAGCACTCGTTCATAGCCGAATATTACGCACTCAAGCACTCATTCATAGGTGAATATAACGCACTCAAGCACTCATTCTTGCTTTCTCCGTTTTAAATCCACCGGATTGGGACGTGATGACTCACCCCGGCAAATACACAATGGCTACTGACCTGTTTCAAAAGTTTCAGTTAAAATCACATGTGACGCGTCACCGTGACGTAACAATACCCACAAGCCTATAAGGTGACGACAGGAATCATGACGTCACCAAAAATCATGGCGTCCGACGTAAACAAAGCGGTGAGCTGCTCGTACTTTTAACTGTTTTATTTAATACGTTCTGCTTATTTTAACATGAAGCACTCCTGAATATTAACAAGGTAAGCTGTGCAGAATCTATTAATTCTACTTTCGTTTATCTAGGACGTTTCCTTCAGAAAAGTCACTAAACTTAATAATTACCGGAACGAATATTGAATTCCCATCACTGCACGGCATTGCTTTCAGTGCGCTCTGGACAGGTGCAGCATGTTCCAGACCTACTGCACTCACACTGAGTGCAGTGTTTTCCAGAGCACAGCGAATATATTTGTTCTCAGCAGTTGGTTAAAGGCCTTGCTACAATCGCACTAAGAAATAACAGTAGAAAATTGAGCACGCACCTCTGGGGGCTGCTACAACAATGTTACGACATGAGATGGCCACCTGCTCACCTCAGTGGCATAGGGAGGATTCAAGGTAACTACAGTATATTAGGTAGGCCACTCCTGCACTCTTAGCTCTGCCTGCATGTGATGTAGCCGGGAGGGCTCTGAGCCAGTGCGCAGCTGGCAGTCACCTGCATAGTGCTTGAACTGTGTTGCAGTGCGTATCAAATATCAACGGGGAAACTAGTAAATGTGCGCCCAAGTTGCTTTTAAGACTTCATGCCCATCGGAAACTTTATTTTCGTGGCCTCCAAAATGGCTAGAACTGACCTTTTCAGACTGCTGTATCCCAAAACATACGAACCAGATAGATTGAAACTGCAATAGAGGTATGCTTTGAACTTTGCTTTAAAGTTTCATCCAATAAGATTATAGGGGCACTGTTTAAATTCCCAGGGTAAATGTAAAGAATAGCGGCTTTTCCGAAGAAAAAAATATCCAGAAAAGTAGTGTATTTTGACACTACTAATTACACACAACACAAATTTACTAGCGGCATTAACGTATTATGCTTACAAACCACAAAAACGATAGTGGGGGACGGCTATGAAGTTCAGGGAAATTGTGGGGTAAAATCACTAAAAAAAATACACCCACAAAAATTACAAAAAAACCTTAATTTAACATTTGTCCAGCCAATTTCGTAATATGTGCCCACCTAACCTAACTTAACCCCATAATGAGTGAATTACTATTTTACAATTTTAATCTAACCTAGGATTTTAGGTTTTTAATCTAATCTAGGATTGTAGGGTTTTAATCTAGCCTACGATTTTATTCTAATGCAGAATTTTAGGGTTTTAAAGTAACAGTGAAACGTACCAGAAGTATATGAATTAACTCACCTAGGTAGGCGGCGGGTACAATTTTCACTGTCCTCAGCCAATTCAACTACCGTCGTGCATGACTTGCACCTTACATCGCTCGACAAAACACCATGATCTACTAAAACGTCCAAGTAACGCCTTCCCAAGTAGCCAGAAACACATATTTAAATTTCTTTGAACATTCATTCAAGTGACTGACGTGGGCTAGTTTTCAAGAATTTTTAGAAACAAAAAATTCTGAAATATTTATTTAAAAAGTGGCAATAAAGATTTTTGGAATGGTCAGTTTCAGTAGGCTTGGACCAAGCTTTTATTTTGCATAAGAAATCTAAGAAAATTAGTAACTGTGATCTAAAATTTTATTTAATAAATTTTCTCAACTACAAATTTTTTTTTATTTGTAAAAATAGTTCTATCAAAATATTCCAGACACTCGAAATGATTTTTAATATCGAATGAAACAAACTAGACAACAACTATGATTCATGTTGATTGAAATCATTGTACCATGTTTATCCTCTGTGCGAGTAGACTAGTGTTTTTTTTGTCTTGTTTTGCCTCATTTATGTATACTATTTTGCACGTCTCATTCACAAGATTTCTTACACATTTATTATTATATGGCCAAACATTATATATGTACTCTACAGATTGTATACTGTATTCATATGAAGCAACTGTGTGAATTTCTGCTGTTATTTTGCAGGTGGTTGTCGACTGTTTCGAACGGGTCTGGCTTCATTGTCAAAGAAGATGGTCTTATATTGACGAATGCACATGTTGTAATTGGCAAACCACGCAGCAGAGTTCAGGTGAATATTTCACTACGTTATTTTTTAATGATTGTCATTGTTATATAATCAAGACTAAAAGTTTGCCCTTAAGTTATTACCAAGTTTAACATCTTGGCAATCGTTCTGCAAAAAATTGTACTTTAACATGTTATCCTTTTTATCAAACAGTGATTTGGATTGTGAACGTGTTGTCATAAATTTATTCAGTCAATTTGTAACTTTCATTCTTTATATTGTAGTTTCTCATCAAGATGTTTTTGGTCATACAGTCTTGGTGAAGTTCTTAAAGGCAAGAAACATTTTCAGACTTTTCGTATCTTTTGTAATGATGCAGTTAATACTGATTTTATCAGGAAAGTTGGTTAATTTTCTTTTGTTTTGCAAGGAAATGTAATTTTTTTTTCAGTATTTCAGATGTTTTGGCAGTGTGTTAGTATGTTTATCTCTGTCGAGTTTGTTTTTTCTAAAGTCGTAGTTGAGGTTGCGTCAACAATTGGAGATAAGGGCTATTATGATGTTCATAGACATTTTTTCATTTCGAGTAAGTTCTAGAAATTCAATAGTTTAACTTATGCATAGCGTCTCCCCATGGGAAAGTGGTGGCGATGGTGTTTGCACCATTATTCGAAGGGATCCTGATCTACGTGATGTCCTTATTTAGTTTATTTTTAACTGGTGATAACAGTGACCCAGACCCATCTTAGGTTTGTTGCAGAAAAAAAGTTGGATTCTTATCTGAGATGTAAACAAAAAATATTGAATTTTCAGGGCATGTCATGAAAATGATGGTGACAACTCGCTAACTCGCCAAATACCTTTAACCCATTGTTTTCTAATTTTTTCTCATTTCAGGACAGGAACAAAAACTTTCCAATTGTTTTCACTGATGTCTTTGTACACATAGGCACTATACTTGACCTGAAATACTTTCGTTTTGCAGCAGTGTCAAGTTGATTAGCACTTTCATCTCATCTGTATATAAAATACCCTGATCCTTTAGTGCAACACACCCCTGTTTGCTCATTATATCATCTTGACATTTCCCTTCCCTATCTTGTTCATTTACTCTAATCCCATTCTGTTGTTCAATTTTTATGTATTATAAATTTTCTTTACATTCTCCATGATTTTGTTCACTAATTCCAAAAGAATTTTCCAAATTATTGACATTTATTTGCATTTCTTTCTTTATGATCTTACTGTCAATTTGCAATTTTTCCTTAATGACGTCACTATCGTCTCTGACTTTTTAAATTTCTTTTTGCGTGATTTCGCTACCTATTTGCAATTTTTCCCTAATATCCTCTTAAACCGTTTGCATTTCTTTTTGCATGGCTTTATTATACGTTTGCATTTCATTTTACACGACTTCTATTTTTTTTAATAATAACCCAAGCATTTTCTTTATGGCATTTGATTAAAACTTAAACCAAATTTTTGTTACAAAGGTACTTACAATCTTTTTCTCTTCTAACCTGTAACCCACAAAAAAAAATTATTTCTTCTCTCTTCAGCCCTTACGTTTCACTGCAAAATGCTTCCATGACGTCCCTCGGTGTGGATACTTGTGCACCGCATCTGCAGACGTACTTCAGATGTTCTCAGCATACCTCGGGTACTGCATTTCTTCTCTCCCAACATCTCGACGTGTAGTAAAAAATTCTTTCTCGGGCGTGGTGCTTCCCGTTGCCGCAGTTCTCAGCTTCTGACAATTGCAGATCTAGAAGTTAGCTCTTCAGCGACACGTATGGGTTGCCAGTTATAACATTTCTGTTAAATCAGATGTGCAGAAATCATTTCAGCTTTTCCAAAATTTTTATTACTACATGCTTAACAAATTCAATTAATAGGATTCATTTCTTCTCAAACAAATGAAAATAATCAATGTTACTCGTTCATCTTCTTACAATAAAAATAAATTAACATAAACAATATATTTTGCTCTTTTTTTTTACAATATAAATCAATTAATATCATTCGTGTTCTTTTTCGATAATTACTAAATATCTTGCAGCAAGTATAATTACTAATTAAATCATTTAAAACTTCTCAATATTATACTCACAACCATCCTTGTCCGTGATGGTATTAGTTCTGCTAGAAAAAATTACGTTCAATTTTACATCAGGCTTACTTATGTTTTCATCTGTCCTCTGATTGTTGTCATCTGACCGCACCACATCTCTCTGCCAATCAGTGATGGTGAGATGAGAGACAACTAGTATATGTTTTTTCTTGAATTTTTTTAATAGACATTGAATACTTCCTACCCTCTAGGGCAGCGTTTCGTAACCTTTTTCAGCCACGGACCCCTAGGAAATCAAGCACAGTTTTCAAGAACCCCCTTAATAAAAAAAACAGCAAAAAATTTAGGACCATTTATTTTAGTAAAACAAATACAAAAAAAATACTTTTTTTATAAAAAATACGTTAATGTGAAGGTTGGTGTTGCTTTTTTGCAACTAAATTAGTGATATCCGGGTTGATGTTACTACTAGGTTGCAATCTCAAATCGGATTCCACTTGTAATCTGTTCAGTCACGGCCCGCACTCACTTGTAATCTGTTCAGTCACGGCCTGTACTCACTTGTAATCTGTTCAGTCACGGCCCGCACTCACTTGTAATCTGTTCAGTCACGGTCCGTACTCACTTGTAATCTGTTCAGTCACGGCCCGCACTCACTTGTAATCTGTTCAGTCACGGCCCGCACTCACTTGTAATCTGTTCAGTCACGGCCCGCACTCACTTGTAATCTGTTCAGTCACGGCCCGCACTCACTTGTAATCTGTTCAGTCACGGCCCGCACTCACTTGTAATCTGTTCAGTCACGGCCCGCACTCACTCCAGTCAGTCTCGCACACCGCCTGCTGGCGCACGTTCGTCGTGCTAAGTAAGCGTAGCGATTACAAGACTTTTGGTGGTATTTATTTATTATTGTTAAATGGTCCAGAGATGAGACTGCGGACCCCCATACATATACTCGCGGACCCCAGGTTAAGAAACACTGATCTAGGGAATAATAGAAAAATAACAAACAAAATTATAGTACTGAATATTGTCTAGAAACAAATGAAATTTACTTATACATGATCTCTATGTCAATAAACTATTAGAATAACTAAAGATTATACTATATTTTGTTTAACTCATATAATAAAGTTAATTTGGAGATGATATTAAATGAATTGACAATACAAGCAAGTACTCTGTAATCATATATAATTATAATATCTGCGACTAACGGTAAATATAACCCCTGAAAATCTGCAATGTTACATGGTTTTCTTCCTCGGTCTATCAGTTATCAAAAGAACATGTTGTTCAAACTGCTTCTCCACAGCCTATGCTCATCAGCAACATAACCAAAACACCAAAATGAAAGAAAATATTCTTAACCTATTCACATGAGTATTAGAACACAATGGTTGGAACAACAACAATCAAACACATACAAAATGAACAAATCAATACAGACCTTCACAAGAGGTAACAAACTAACAAAAACATTTCTAAAGTAGGGTCCTCCTTTTATCTTCCTGACCTTTAATAGATGTACTTCCTTGTACATATCTGCACAAATCTAGACTTAACCTCACTCTCATCTAGAGGTTCAATTGTTGCTACTTATTCGTATTATCTAACTGATATCCTAGCAAACTTATTCCATCTCAGGAATACTCTTTCCAGTTTCCTTTTAAGACTACAAAAAAAATTTCCATTAACCTCACACCACTGAACTTAGGAGTACGTTAACATTTTATTTTCATTCTAAAACACACCACTGCTGATGTATTCTTGTAAGATACAACATGGCTCGTTTTGTTTAAACAAACTTCACAAGCACAACAGAAAACTTTTTCCAACAGAGCGTAGGGTTAACAACAAACATTACTAAACAAATTACCATAACATTAAAAAACATGGGCGCGTGTACTTATGTACGCACGTTAGAAGTTATACTTCTTTGGCATGACTAAAACAAAACTTTATTACGTATGCAAATAATTTATGTAAGTAGGAAAACGATAAAATGACAGAAGAAAGACACGCGCCAAAATAAGTATAACTTCAAAAACCTAAGTGTGAGAAATAATACTCTTAAGCTCTGTTCCTAGGCAAATATAACAATTTGTATTTCAGTGTTGGGTCGTACCCCTACCACGTTCACTGTCGAATTTCTTACAATGTGCGCGCGCAACTTCCGTTGCACACTAAACTTTTACCCTCAACGTGCCAAAAGAAGTATAACTTAAAAAACTTTAACTGTCATATTCTGAAAGAGATATCCAAATACGTAATTTCTGCCCTGTTACATCCTTAACAATGGCCTGTACTATACCAGAACATATCAGTCTTGCCCTCAGGTAGAATAACAGCTCTTCACTCATGTTAAGTAGATTTTTTTGTCATTCTGCCAAATTGTATTATCTTGTTATAAATATATAACTCTAGTCGTGATTCTTCTTGTAAATGTTCCAAATAAGATGTGTCCTGCCCTTTTGACAAAGGTTATGACCGTGACATCTGGTAGTGTGATCATCTCAAGTATGAAGTGTGTGCTGCTGTGTTATGATGGGCAAAAGTTGAATCAATGCTAATATAGCACCATATCAGTGAAATGGGCTTATCATGCTAGGAAACAGGAACCATGCTGGTCCAAGCTTGTGGGCATAAGTTGAGGTCATATTAGCAACTGGCCATCATCATTTGTCACACCATTTTTCCTGTGCTTTCTAAGAACCGGCACCTCTTTCCTTACTCCTCCACTTACTTAAACAATTATATCTGTGGCTTTCCTTAAGCTCACTTCCATCATCTCCTTGGAAGCCTTATCGGGCTCTGAGTTTGAGTTGTGTCTGTGTCTAGAGGTTAAAAATGATAAAAAAAATAGATGTATGTGTGAGATTCAACTGTGCAGATATACAAACACTGCTACAGTGTTATTTTACAGTATAATAAAGTTTTTGCCATTTTCAGCCTAGCTGTCTATGTTTCGTGTCAGTGGGCTTACACTCTACCCTATTCCTTTCAGGTTAGGCTTCATGATGGGACGGAGTATTATGGTGTTGTCGAGGACATAGATGTTAAATCTGACTTGGCTACTGTCCGCATTCCTTGTGTAAGTATGAATTGTTTCTTGCCATATTATATGTAGTGAATGTTCGTATATCTTGTAAAAACTTCAGCAGTTGTGAGGCCAATTATTGTGTGATGTGAGAATGGTTGTATTTTTAAGTCTCCTTGCAAGCACACTAAACAAAAATAAAGACAAAGTTATATGTCCTTCTGAAAAAGTACACACGCGTGCGCGCACACACACACACAGAGATATATATATATATATATATATTAAAAACCCAGAATTCCCAATTCCCTAGTCAAAATTTCTTTTATCAAAGCCCTTTCACTAAAACTAGTATTAATCAGTCAACATTGGAATTCACCATGTTTGTTAGAGGTTGCTAGTTTCCAGTAAAAATCTTTCAATTAAATAATAATAGCATCTAACTTGCAATTGGGCTATTGCCCAGTGGTAAGCGCTTCCTTTCCTCATTCCTTTTTCACTCTACATTCCCTTCCCAAATCGCCTAACTCCTTCACTATCACTGACTCCTCCCACAACACATTCCACTCTCTCACAGTTATCACCAGCATGGACTTCCTTCCCCTTTCCACTCACCTGCATAACCTCTGAACTTCCTACTGTTTGCACCTCTCCCCCTGTACAGCCCCTTGGCTAAATGTCCACTTGTCTTCCCCATCCTCCCACTCAATTCACCATCCTGTACATCTTGACCAGCCTCTCCACTCTTCGCCTCTCCCTAATGGAGTACCACCCCAACGCCATCATTATGGATGGCCTAAGGGTCCCAGACTTTGGCTGCTTATTCTATTATCGGCCTAATCATAGCATTATAAGCCTCCTTCACTTCACCACTAACCCTCTTGATGACCCTTCCCTGCATTCCCAAAGCCCTTCTTCCCTTTTACACCACTCTCAATACTTGCTTTTTCACCTAAGATCACTCTGAACAATCGTCCACAAACTGCGTCACTTTCCTCCCACTATTTTGCCCAAGTCATTAACTGTAATGGTGAACAATAAGGGGCCCAGCACACTACCACCCCTGATGTAACACCACCCTCTCCCCCCCACTTTCACCCGCTGTTTTCTACCGCTAAGGAAGTCCTCTATCTAGTCCACTACCCGCTTATCATCCTGTAGCTTGTCCACTTTTTGTAACAAAATCTCGTGGGACACCTTATTAAAGTCTATGAAGCGGGCATCTCACGTGAGTAACCTACCCTAAAACCATGTTGGTAACTCCTGCAGCCAGGTCTTTTCATTCATAACCTCTACCATATACTGTATTACAATCCTCTTAATCACTTTTCCTGTACTCTATGTGATACTCGCAGACCTGTAACTACCAGGATGTTTCCTTTCCTATCCTCGCTTGTAAACCAGAACCACCAATGCCTCCTTCTTTCCTTCCTCTAAAGATCTATTAAACAACACTACAAGACGTCTACACAGCTCTCTCCCCACCAAAGTTTAAAGCTCATTCCGTATACCATTTGGACCCATTGCTTTGCTTCTCTTCAATCCCCCCCATAAATTCTTCTCCNCCCCCTCTATATTTCTTCTCTTCATCAATTATCTATACATCTAGCTTTTCAAACCCCGACAAGTACTGGGTTTGCAGCAACTCAGCTTTTTCTTTGTCATTTGCACTCAAACCCTTCTTACTAATCAACATGGGGATACCACCCTCCCAACCTCTAACATTCTTAAAATATCCTTATAACTTCTTCCATTTCTTTACATTCCCGTCCTCTATTGTGCTGCCTACGTATTGATTTTTTTGCTTCCTAATCAGCCTTCCTGGTTTCCTCCCCATTTGTTTCATACAATCCCTAGAACTATCCGATCTTGTGTTCTTCCACCATGCATGTATTTGTCTACACTTTCTCTTCATCCTTTTTATCTTCCATTCTTAGTACAGAGGTTCACCCCCAGTCTTTATTATTTTCTGTGGGACAAATTTCTCCAACATTCAGTATTCATTGTGGAAAACAATTTCTAAGGGATGTTTCCAGCAGTGGCACAGTGAAGCAAAGTGAGATTCTTTTAATGAGGGCAACTTTAAAGGGGATGGAGCGGGTCGTGCCAACATCTTTTTTTTAGTCTATTCTGATAATTAAATTGTCAAATCTTGAATACTTGTGATTCATTTTTGGTTGAGCTGAATGACACATCTCATAGCTTGAATTCATAGATTGTAAACATTTTTGACATAATATTTATTTATACTGTGTGTAATATATGGGAAACTTTGGAGAATATAAAAAACTTTCTAAGTCAGAGTAATAAACATTTCCACATATGTCAATGTAATTTAAGAACTTTGTATTGAAGTGATAGTTTAAATTCACCAAGGTCACGATACCACCAATAAACTACTACTTCATAATTGCACTCTGTATTTCTACATAAGGTTTAAGAATTCAGAACGGTCATACATAGAGACCTGCAAAATTCACGTTATTTAAGGACAGACTGAACTCCAAGTTACTGTGCGTTTGACAGGCTTCAGCCATTGATGGAAATATGTCTTAGCACACCCACTCTTGAGCCAGTAATGTAAGTTCAGCTATGGAGTGGCCAATCTCTGTTAAGGATATCAAGCAGGTAGTTGTCTTGATTAAAGTACAGCGGCCAATAAAACGTCTGACTGTGCTCACTAGTTGATAAGGCAGTTCAGTCTATCCTGTCATGGAAAGATAACGTGAATTTTGCACGTCTCTAGTCGTACAACTTTGTTCACCACGCAAATCGAAGTGCCTGCCATCAGTGCAAGAAGTTTTTAGTTTTGGTTCTTGATAAAGCATAGATGTTTTTGATGTTATTTAATGTAATTAGCTTAAGTTAGGTGTAAGTTATAGCTGTTGATGCCTTCTGATGTTAAGCAAAAAGGTTGATTACAAATAAAATATTAAGGTGACTATGTTTTTGGTTTGAAATGAGAAGAGACCTACACAATTGTAGACACAACCTATGTAATAATAAGCGACGTTACAGTTCAACTTGCGTTATGTTGTATCAACAGTCCTTTGTTTGGGTCTTGATGATCTCATTCATTTGTGAAACTGACAGTGAACATTTATTTCTTTATAATTTGTCACTTTCGCGTGATAAAATTAATCGTCGTTTTCAGAAGAACCTCCCAGTGATGAATCTTGGTTCGTCTCAGTCATCTCGTCCAGGGGAGTTTGTGGTAGCCCTGGGCAGCCCCCTGTCCTTGTCCAACACCATCACAGCTGGTGTCATCAGTTCCGTGAACCGTCCAAGCCAGGAGCTGGGACTCAGAGGTCGAGACATGGACTACATGCAGACAGATGCTGCCATCACGGTAATTACAATATTTTCGTTGCCAACGTTGTAATACTGGCATGAAATAAATGATAAGTTTTGGCAAATGCTTTACTTGCATTAATGTTTTGATGTGTTCTGCTGATGTCTGCCATAACAACTATGATTGCTAACTGTGGAACACATCTGTGACATGGAATTTTTTAGTTTATTACATCATAACCTAGGCAGCTTCATTTTTTCTTGTCGCGTTTTTAAAGTTTCCTATAGTTTAGTCTGGTTATGGCTCTGTGTTGTCCATGTGAACAATGCTAGTAACTTAATGTGTACTCTAAGAGAAAGTGGTAAATGTGATCACCACAGCAGAGTAATTGTTGTAGACCTTAAAATATGTGCCGCTGACATTCCAGTCTTCAGTAATAAACGTTTGCATACATTTTTTGAAAGTGGCAGGATTTAGGCAGGGACATAAATACATAGAAACCCTTTAGTCTCTCTGTATGTTTCAAATTAGACTCTGTTTATGAGAGTTTAAAAGAAAGGCAGGCCTCCGCTATAACATCCTAAAATTAAGAGCATTGTCCACTAATCATCTTGTATTTCCACAAACCAATATTTTAACATCACCACAAAATACTTCCATTAACTAATTTGGTTTGCAGTTCAACTTACTTTTTATCAAGACATTGGGCTGTATGCAGAGATCTTCCTTTTCTGGTTCTTCAAGGCTTGCTTCCAGAAGGAAGGCCTTGTCAAATGACAAATTGCGATTATTTTTGTATGGAAACTATTAACATCTTACAGATTATTGTCCTATTTGCTTATGTATTATATATTTAATTTGTGTAGTCTGTATTTTTGACAGCTGACAGTTTATTTGTGTTCTGGTATTTATATTTGACAAGTTACACTCCATATGTATTGAGATTTATGCTATGATAAATAAATACCATTGTCCTAACGACGGGATCATTTAGAGGTTAATGCACTCTGTTTTCATTACAAATGCATACGAAAACCAAATAGCACTGTACCCACCTGGAAACTATTGCTGCCATAAAATCGGAGGGGGATAACAACTTTCAGGGCTGGTGGTACTGGCAATCCTCTTCTATCTCCGTTATCGGAGGCAACAAGAGGCACAATAGTGTCCATTACAGTGTGTTTCGTGAAACGAAAACGTTTCACAAACTCTACTTCCGAAAACTATTCGCACAGGTTTTGGCCATCGTGCAAATACCGACGAGGACGTTCATTACGTTGACGATTCTCGACACGTTGAAGTAAATCCAAATGATCTTCGTCAAATAACCTCGGCACTTCGTACTCCATCACAATCATCACCACTACACAAAACCATTGTTTACATACACATTACACTGAACATAAATGGGATTACCACATTAATTTTTCAGAGGTTAAAATAAGCAGTGAAATAATTCCCACGTGATAATTACAATAAATGTTCATCATTTACAAGTAGCATGCGTCACAATTGCTCTTTAATTGAACGTTACAAATTATTAAGCAGGTGTTATTTTTGAAGGTTCGGCCTCCATCTTGCTTAAGGAAGCTAAAAGGTAGGCATTGGGCAGCCTTATTTCTCGCCACTTCCTTTTCTTAAATTAAAGGTAGCCTTCAATAAGTTACGCTTAAGGGAGGTTCTTACATTGTAATGAAGGCTTCCTTGTTGATTTAAAGCCGCCTTCGTGAAAAAGGAAGATCTCTGCATACGGCCCATTATGCTCTATATCAAATGTGCAAACCTTTAGCAGGTCTAGTTTTTTCTATTTTTTACAGTTACACATTAAAAAAATTATTAAGTTGCTTGAAAATAAATGATTTATTCCACCTGGTAATTTAAAATGAAATTACAGTATATTTATTGTTTTGAAAGTGTTGTGACACTGTGAAAAAATTTTCTATAACTATGTTGGCATTAAGTATACAACACTAACTCTTTTTATAAGGTGTGAAAGTTAGGCAGTAAACCTTGCTAAGCTGTTGAGACGTTCATGTGGAAGTGAAAATAAATTTCAAGGTAAAACTATGCTAAAAATGGTTTCAACTGTGTTAATTAGGGCCAGTGTTTATCTGCAGACTGCCGACAACACATGTCAAATCCTAAATATTTACTTTTGAATATAAGTACATAACAGAGTGAAAGAAAATTATGTAATAATAAATCTAATTGTCTTAAGAAATGTGATCTTTGAACCTAACATAAGTGTGTAAAATTTTGGTTTGTAGTTTGGTAATTCAGGGGGACCATTGGTTAATTTGGATGGAGAAGCAATTGGTATAAACTCCATGAAAGTGACTGCTGGTATTTCATTTGCAATTCCAATTGACTATGCCAAAGACTTTCTTAAGAGGAGTATGGAAAAAAAAAGGGAAGGTAGGTACATTTATTTTAAAATCTATAATCCTTTTTGACAATGCACAAATACGTGTTCTTGAATGCAATGAATGTTGGTGACTTTTTCCCACTTAACGTCCCTATTTTTTTTCTAACGGTAAGTCTATGCAGCCACTGAGTGTTATCTGTGTAATAAATTTATGTGAATGTGAACTTATTATATGCATTTCCTTCTATCTTTACAATGTTATTTCAGTTTTTAATTGATTTGAATTTATGAAGCACACACAAAATGAGACATTTCACCTTCATTATTGATAGTAAGCTTAAATAGTTTTATAGGTTGTGGTGTAATATTTTTGTTGTGTGTATAATCATGATTTTTGGAAGTATAGGATGTTTAAGCTGTGGTCACTTTAAATTGTTAAAATGTTAAGCCATCCATTCCTAAAGCTTGACACATGACGTCTATTATAAATGGCAATGACGTCACTGTCGGACAAGCGTTCTGTAGTGCTGGTCAGTGGTACTGGTGTCGCTTTACCTTGCTTTGGTGTTACCAGGGGTAGAGCCTGGCTTGGGTACTGCTGGCTGGAACAAGGGCCCTGTCCTAGGGCAACTGCTGGGCTGATCGCTGTTGCGGGCGGCGACAGTGTCAGGTAGGTTGGTTGCTGCGCCTGGAAGTACAGGCTGGCACAGTCCAGGGGTACTGGTAGGCCCGGTCGTAGATGGACTACGATCGGGTGTTGTTCGCTGGCGATCTTCTGGGGGTGGCTGAAATGAGGTATTAGGGGGGACTGGAAGGTGAGGCCTCGCCAGTCGTCGAGCGGTTTGAGCTCGGTCCCATGGAGAGGGGCTGCTGAGGGCAGAAGGCAATGGGTTGTAGCGTTACTGACTAAATTTAGCGGCAGTAGCTGCCTTCTTAATTCTCCTCCTTGCACCGCTTTTATGGGTGAAGGGCATACGGTACTACGGTCTGCCACACGAAGTAGGAGCAGGCGACAAGTTCCCTGGCTAAAGTGTAACCAGAAGAGGTTAGGCCACCCAGAATCAGTCCTGTCACTCCAACTGGCGAAGTACAATGCAGTGGATGGAGTGGTTAGCTGATCTGGATGTCTAGCTGCTTCGTCGCGTGTATTCCTAGAAGTTGTGGCTCTACCTTATAATGTTCCAAGTACCAGAGTACTTGGTTCAAGGTACGAGTGGCCATCAACTGGGATGTGTTTGATGACGTACATGCACCCAATTAAGGGTAGCCCGCAGTCCTACACTAGTTTCGGCAAAGTGGGTTTCAAGACGCAGTCTCCTGCTTCTCCTTTGTGGTTTTCACATCTACAAAGCCTGAAGTCACAATCACCCTAGAATAAGTACACGGGGTTAGGTAAGAACACGTGTTTATTCCCCAGAGGAATAGACACTGTGGCCCGTACTATCTCCTAGCTATCAATTGTACTGAAACCGGCGGAAGTAGACTACATTAAACCAGGCGAAGGCGACCAGGGGCAGGACTAAACAAGAGCAGAAAATAAGCTAGGTAGCTAAGACAACTGCTGACCCTAGCTAATCTACACTGTTGTCCAGAAGGGACTCGGGATTCACTACCAAAGTGGTAGTGAGTGTAAGGGAGTGAAGACTTCTTTGGGGGTCGCTGGACGCATGTCTAGAAAACTTCTGGAAGGTAGCGGTGGTCCTTCGTGAGGAAGGTGGAAGGCAGAGAGCTCTAGCACTTGAGGTGGTGGAGCGAGCTGTAGACTATAGAACTGTCGACTTCGGACTGCACGCCGGCGTATAAAGTCGGCCGGCTGCGGGTCCTTCGGCTGATCAGGTATCTTTGGCCTAGAGCTGCTGCCTTTGCTGCGCAAGCCGCATTCTCTTGAGGGAGGTTGCAAGTGCTAGTATACTTGTGTGCAGGTTGCGTCACTCCCGCGACCTTAGGGGCAGCGCTGGGTTTTGCTACTAGTTTCTGTCGCACACTGGGGTGATTACTGGACACGTGACGTCCGACATAATGACATAGACTGCCTCTGCTTCCATGTCCTTGGGTGCCCCTTGCCTAGAGGTGTACATTTTGGCTCTGGAAGCAAGTCGTCCTGTGTTCAAACCCCGCTTGGGGTGACGTCACGTCACGTGAAGATGAGGTGGAGTCGTAAATAATTATGCCAGAACGCATCTTGCTTCAAGCTAATAGTACAGGAAGGTTTTAATTTGGGGAAATAGTGCATGACCATATAACAGTGATGTCATAACTCATAAGGATTGTGTTTGGAAATTGTTATTGTTAGCAATTTAAGAAGTCTGACTAATTGTGTATAACTGAAGAAGTATATGTGATTATTGTTTGTAGCAGAAGTTCAAATATTCATAAAATTCAACAAATAGTGAATAACTATGAAAAAAATTAGTTGGCTATATAATTATCTATGATTGGGAAAATGCTTTATCTCTTGTGCATATAAATTGTAAAATCTATGTTTATATTCCTTGTTTGCAGACTTGAAGGCCAATTAATGATCTGTTATTTTGCTCGGTACTTCCTTTAGCACTTCATTTGCTTAGTTATCTAGATGTCCATTAATGCCAAAAATTCTCTTTTCGATATTAAGTGAAGTGACAGTGGCTAAAAATTATTTAATACCCTTTATTTTAATTGTGTTTCAAGTAAAATTTAATTAAAGATCAATTTTTATTTTTAAAAAGTATACAGAGAACACAAGTATTTACATGATGGTACTCCCAAATAGACACACACAAAGTCAAACACATTTTTTTTATCATTGCAGCAAAATCCAGGTTTGTGAGCCCATTCAGTTTAAATGATATACTTTTCAATCAACGTTTTCAAACTGTGTCATGATTTGTGACTGCCATGCTGTTTAGCTTAACATCATTTTTAAAATAACGTATTTTTGGTTAATGGTTTTATTCTCAGTATGTCTAGAGATCTGAGGACCTTGTCTGTTAAAAAATACAGGGATTGCTCAGAATTTTAGTTGAATTGCTTGGAATTTTTTGACAGATATCAACTTACTTGTACATACATTTTATTTAGACTTGAGTATTTCGTATGGTGTGCATTGTAGACAAACTTTTAAATTTGTGGACGCCATCTTGTCCGCCATATTGACTAAACAAACAAATTAACAAAAAAGTGTTGGTTGTGCGCAATATGGTGTTGGTGCGTGTTGTTTCGTTGTGTGCGATCGTTTTAACATTGTTGTAATGAACTATATAGTATATAAAGTACAGTCTCGTTGTCTCGTGCCCAGACACATTGTCAAGAGTATCTTCAAAATGCTGGAATAACAGTTATGGACATCATTTTTTACTAGATACTAAATTGTAAAATTCTCATGGAATTTCTATAATTTGTTTGAAAAACCAGTACCAGTGAATAATTGCTTGACAACGTTATGAAGTGTGGTAAATTAACGTTTAAAGTAGCAACATACATTTGCCAGTCCAAAGCAATAAAATATGTGAGTTTTAATATCGCTATTCTTAATTTGTATGCTGCAATGTGGAAGAAAAAAAAAGATATATATTTATTAAAAATGTGGCAGTAGTGTTTTGAAACGAGCGCGGCACCTGAAGGTTAACCTGCCTTGTGCTGTGCAACACCTGACATCACAAAGTGATCCTGTCCTTCACCCTCCCTCTTTCACTCACCTCTCTTCCCCTTGTCCACATCCCACTGCAGTCTCCGGCTTCTCCTCTCGTGTGGCAACTGGCTACAGCAACGGTCCACTACCACGCGCATAGCAGCAAGGCCAGCCAATAACAGCATACGTTATCCACACCCACCTTTGCCACATTGTTGTTGTTTCATTGTTTCAAAAATGATAATTGTTAGTGTGTGCCATTTGTTGGCACTCGCTCACTTTCTTTTAACCATTTTTGTTTTTAACTTTCAGGGAATAGTTTTGGTTTCCATGGCAGAGCCGCTCGTTTTCTTTTCCAGCACCTAGCTTTCTTAATTGCTTATTTCTATGTAAAAGCAAGGTTAGATAATGTTTTAGTCACTGTTTCTGTCATTTTGTTTATTTAATTACGAATGTTCCAAGATTTCATTGCAGGCAGTCCTCTACTTTCGGACACAATGTGTTCCTAATTTTGTGTATGAAAGTAGAACCCGTATGTTAATGTGATAAATGAGGTTCTGTTCCTAGATGGAAAAAAAAAAACTTAACTAAACAAAAAAAAAATATTCAAAATAATATATTTGCAAATAAAGAAACAATATTATGCATAACAGTTATTTAAAAGTGTTTAAATATATAGCCAACAGTTAAAACATTTGAAAAAACACATTTTACACACACAAACATTTGACTAATTGCAGTGGGTACATACATACAGATTCAGCTCTTTTTGGAATGGTACGTAGCCTGTTTAACAATCACTGGGACCTGGTGTAGATGACTCGTCAGCTTTGCAGGAAAAATTTTTTTAGTGACAGTTGAACTCCACGCTTCTTCTTTTCATACAATTGTATATAGCTCATTGTAGCTGCTTCAACAGCTTGACGAACTCGAGAACTTCTCTCTTCATCTAGATCATTTTCTTCAATAATGTTTTAAAAAAAAATTCAAGATTTTTTTCCCTGTGAGGGTTTTTGTTGGTTGTTCTCGACAGCCATCATTGTGAGCAGCTGTGGATGCTGATGAATTTGCCTCTTGAAGAGCAAGTAGATCTTCATTTGTCAATGGCTCTGAATGCGAGGCCATCAGATCATCAACATCTTCAGAAGTAACATCCAGATCCAGCTTATGCATAACTTTAACAATTTGTTCTGTTGCACTTTCTGGGGTCTCCTCAAAACCTCTGAAATTTGGCACCAGGTAAGGACACAACTTATTCCAGTAACCACTGATTGTAGATGGCTTTATTTCTTTCCAAGAGAGAAAAATATTGGTGACAGCATTTAGGACATTGTAGTGTTTTCCAGAATTCTTTTAGAGTGGGTCTTCCATCACCATCTGTTGTCTTGTCAGCTTTGTCGATTATTCTCCTCATGTAATATCTTTTGAAAGTTGAAATCACAGTTTGATCCATTGGCGGGATTGAACTTGTGGTGCTCTGAGGCAAGAATATGACCTTTACCTCTGGACATAAATCTTGCAATGTCTGTGGATGTCCTTGTTTGTGTTTTTGAAAAAAAACATAAATAAAATTGAGGCCCAAAATACTGTCTGTACATCTGTGGTTAAGGGTGATTCAAACCAGGATGTATTTTACATGTCCAATACCAAGATGTGTGGGAGTGATAAGGGCAGTAGTGACACGCACATCACACACCACACCGCCTCTACAGTGAACTGGTGTACTCTCTTTCAGTCAGCAGCCTGCTTCTATGATATTTCAGCAGTGACACTGTCATCAACAGAAACTAGTCTTCGGACATGAAAACTTTTCATAAATACAGTTCCTAAACAAAAATTTTTTAAAAAAGTAGTAGTTTTTAATGACACTTTTTGCTTAAACTCATCACACTGTCAGCCGCCTACATAAGCAGCAGCTTTAAGTGTTTTGTGGGATATTTAAAAATTAATGGTGAATCACAGTAACTGCTACAGCTTATAAAAATAGAACTGTGTTGTGAAACATATGAAAGCGGTGGAGGAAAAACGAACCGCGATAGATTTGAATTTTATGGTCCCAAATATATGGTAACAATAGTAAAAATAGTAAATTTCCATCAGCTGCTTCCTTGCTGCTCTGTCTCCGCAAAAGAATCATTCCCACGCCAGCCTTCTTGTCCCCCACAACCTCCCGTGTCCCAACGATCGGCTGCCAGGCACTCTTCCCTCCCATGACCAAAATTCCTGCCAGCGCAATATCTTTGTCCCACACGACACCCCCTTCTCCGTGAATGGCATCTCACTCCTGCACAAAAAACAGAATGGCATCTACCTGCGGGGAACAACTGTTCCCTGTTGATCCGTTCTTTCTCTAATTCACACTGCCGCGTTACTTAAAGTTAAGTCATGTTATCGCACCATGTGTGCTGTATGTAACCTGTGTCCTCTCACTAACTATATTTTCAATGTAAGCACAATTTATTTATCTAGTAAGTGAACGACATTGAAAGTGAGCTGCCATACTTTTTTAATTTTTATCAATTTCCCAAATTATTTAAACATTTGCTGAAACAGTTTCTGTATTGTACGTTTTGTTCCTTGCACTTGTGTTATATTAAATGTAAAATACAAGAAGAAAAACTGAAGTGCCACATGAAAATTAATTTTTTTGACAGGAAATTCTTTAGCTCATTTTTTCTTTTCTCCCAGAAATGTAAAGGTCGTGCTTAAAGAGGGATCAATGAGGCGGAAAAAACAGATGGGGAATTTTTTATCTGCGGACTTGGCGTATGACAGCTTAGTTGCTTGTTCAGTGCCGCCGGCAGCCCGCTACTGACAGACATAGTTAGGAAGCCGGCCACATGCAGCAGAATGCCTCGCCGACTGATGCGCGTACGTAAAGCGGCCAGCCGAAGAGCCTGTCATAATGGCTAATATTTTACATTATCTGCACTTCAGAGGTATACATCACGCATACCTGTGCAATAAAAACAACTGTGCCAGTGTGATAAATGTTTAAATGTGGATGTTGGGCTGTCTACTTAGCACAATAAGTGCGCACCAATGTATTTACGCTTTGTTGGTGACAAGGGAAAGTCGTATATAATGTTCTGGGGTATAATTTTATTCAGAAGACATCTATCTATTGTAATAAATTAATATTTCATAAATAAATTGTTTCATATTTTTGCAAGAAGCTACTGGAAATTAACTTTGTGCTCGCTTAAAGTAACATGGTGCCTGATGTTTTCATTTTTTGTGACAAGGGAACGTCGTGTGTGTGTGTGTGTGTCTATATATATATATATATATATGCCATTCTGGGGGTTAATTTTATTTAGAAGACGTCTGTCTATTGAAATTAATTAATATTTCATTAATAGATTGTCTGATTTTCCTATAAGAAACTACTTGAAATGGATTTTGCACTCGCTTCAAGTGACTCGGTGCCCGATGTTTACATTTTTTTTGTGACACGGGATGGTCGTATATACCGTTCTGTGGTGTAATTTTATTTGGATAACGTCTGTCTGTTGAAATAATTTAATATTTAATTTTTAAAAACTGTTATTTTTGCACCAGAGATGATTTAAAACAAACATAACGTGAAAAAGTACATATAATGCACCTTTTTGGGTTTTTGGGGGTTCAAAATCTGCCTGCAGCGATCAGAAACCATGAGGGTGTATAAAATTGGGGTCCTACTTTAATTCTAAAAATATCACAGCCTGAAGTGTAAACATTATTATTGCTTCTTTCTGTAGTGGCAAACAGAAAAATCAGTACTAAGAAGGCAGGAACATGGATTCTCCAGCCATTAATAAGTGGACAAACACTACTATCTTATGACAGGTAGTACCAGAAAGCTGTCTTAAGGTAAATGGCAAGATATAGGTGCCACCAGCCTCGGTGGATGTTAGTATGAAGTTTATAATTAATGCTTTAGTAGGTGGTTCCACTGGAATAACAGGTTGTGCAAACTGAAGTTGTAATACCTAATTAAAAATTTGCATTAAGCAAGGCTTAGTCTCGAGTGTTATATCTTCAGAATAGTATGGGAGGATTAGTTCTCACTTGGTACTAAAGATTCTTATAAAAATAATGCTTTCTGCTTTCACCCTCCCCCAACTTAGAATTGTTTGCATGGTAGAAGCACACAGTTTCTTGTGTGTGCAGGTCTAAAAAATTGTGTTTTTTTTAATAAATACTTAAATATTAATGCACCAATGCACCTTGCTCTATACCTTCGAAAATAAAAATAACACATACAGTATATTTAACCACAACAAAAAGTATTCTTGTTGATGTTTTGTATACTTTTATGCATATCATGATTTGTAGTGCAGCTTGTTTATATTTGGGATTATGTACTTGTAGTATTTCACTTCCTTAGTTTGTTTTGGCTTGTTAGCAATATTATTTCCATTTTAAGTATAGTGGTATTTCTCGTAGGCCAATTTGTTTCCATTGATTTGCTAACTGCAATGCAAAGGAATATAAGTTTCATGCTAAAACTATATTGGCTGGAATTATCTAGTGTGCATTTGTATAATGGGAAGGAGGTTGTCTTATTAGTAATTGTCATCTTAAAATTTACATGAATATTTATTGATTTGTTGTACAATTATTATTAGGGACAAGATTGTATGGTGAAAAGCAATAAAATGGTAAAACACCTGAATGCTGATTAATATACTACATAACACCAAAATTTAAGTTAAGACCCAAAATGTAACTAAATTAGGAGAAATGCTTTATTTTATCAGTAAAGCTTTAATTATTTCTTGTAATAAATTACATTCTAAATATTTTTGCAAGATACTGACACATTGTTCAGAAACTTTGTAGCAGAAATTTGTTAAATACCGAAAATGTAATTATGTGTATTTGTTATTTTATTTTAAATAAAACTCATACTGTTGATGACTGCAAATAGTTCTTTAATGCTAGGTATTAAAAATTTTACATGAATATGTGTTTAAATATGCAATTTTTTTAACTACAGTAAAACCTTACTAAAACAACCTCTCCCTGTCTCCAGAAATGAGGTGGTTTTGGCGAGAAGGTCCATATAGATATTTTGGCCCATCCTTGGTAAAACGTACGCTCTTCTTAATGTTTGTAAACATTTGTAACAACAAGAGGTCAAGTATACAGTACGTTTTTAGAATACCATTGAATTAAATTAATATTTTAATAATAGATGTTCCGATTTTCCCACAAGAAGTCACTGAAAATGGACTTCGCTCGTGGTAAAACATGTTGCTTAATGTTTGTAAACATGGGGAGGTCCAGTATGCCCATCTAAAGTATCTTTTTTTTTTTTCTGAAGATACCTACTAAAATTAATTTACATGTAATTAAAAGATTGTCATTTTCACTCCAGAGACTATTAAATGTAAACTTCATGTGAAAAATTACAAATTTTGATGTATAGAGGTTGAGGCGAGTCAAAATTGGTCCAAAATTTTTAAAATGATCTATTGCGACCACTTCTCAGTAACAACCCTATTCCTGGAGGGTTCGTATCTGAGAGGTTCTGCTGTACACAGAAATGTACACATTCATACAATATACACACACACAATAATTCCAGCAGTAATTAGTATTCCAGAATTTCCATGTTTTCGCATATAGCATATATAAGGATGTCTGAGAGAAATGCTGTAAGCTAGCATGTGAGAAAACCTTTAAAAATAAGATAGCACATAATTTTACACAACTGTAATGGGTGAAAAAAATAATTACAGGAACAGGTGATCGCTCTTTGGTTCCAAAGCGGCGTTACATTGGTGTTACGATGATGACGCTGACGCCACAAATAATTGGAGAGATGCAGTCAAGGAGTCAGATTTTGAGTGGAGATGTCACTCATGGAGTAATGATGTGGAGAGTGGTTGTAGGATCCCCAGCTCACAAGTAAGTGTTTGTTGCATTGTTATTCATTGAATCATGTATACAGTTATAAATTTTGACAAGAATTTTAGTTGTATTCTGTATACGTAGATAGGTTTGGAAAAAAAATATTAACATTGCAATTTTATAATCCAGTCCATACCTGCCAAGTTTTCATATACCCAATGAGTAAAACATTTTGAAACTTAAACGATTTCCCAATAATCTACTTCATAGAAAATTTCTTCCACCCAAGCCTGTTTTCTTACATGGTAATTAAACACTTTAACCATAAATTACAAAATAAATGTGTAGTAGACTTTAAAAATGCTTATGCTTAAAACTTCTTGAACAAGACAATTCCATTTTCATATTGTAGGCAACGCTATGAATGGGGGTGCACACCTGTCAACTTTTGAACAAGTTTGAAAAAAACTTTTTTTTGCAAAGAAGTGAGAAACTGTGGTCAAAATGCATCCTAAAATACTGTACTTTTGAATAATATATTTTCTTTTTCAATTTTAAACAGTTTTGCAGCATAGTGTATAATTAGTACATGTTATTTAGTGAACAATAACACATTATGAGTCTTACCTTCACAGCAGCTTTCTTATCGCTTTACTACAAACTCCACTTCAGTTTTGAGCAGTTCACGTAAGCAGTGTGGTTGTTATGTATGTTAAATTTTATTTACAACACATTGTCACACATTAGTCGGAACAACCAACCTCAAGAAATTGTTTCAAACTTAAGTCGTTATATTGTTAACTGTGCCATAGTAACCATAGCACGAGTGTCTTAAATGGTATCTTATAGTTATCAGCACTGGTCTTCAGTGAAACTGCCATTGCTCTTTTTTTTTTTTCTTTAACAAGTTCGTTGCTCTTTGTTGCAACCGAGAATCATCTCGTCAATTCTGGGCGAAGGGGTGTAGTCAGACAGACCTCTTAATGTTATTGTTATGTTGGTTGGCATCTGGTGCAGCCGATCTTCTATGCTTCTTGGCTAGACTGGGCAGCGGCACGGCGGCGTGCATCCTGCTGGGTTGCGCTGTCTTTGTCTCTCTTTTGTGGGTGCTGGGCTGACTGCTCGTTATCGCTACCCCTCCGTGTGTGTGTGAATGTGTCACACGACAGGGATTCGGGTGAATGAACCAGCCCTTCAAGGTCGAGAAAAGAAAGTGTGTCGCTCACACTGGACAGCTGATGGCTGTGTATATTTACATAGGTCAAATTAGTTTGTTTCCTGCAATAAGAAACGTAATTTCAATGTGACACGTATTGTTTAGCTCTCAGGGAAATAAAGGGAGTTAGCCCAAACTCACATAAACGTGTTTTTTTACCTGTCTCCTACTGTGGCGCTGAAGGCGAAATTTTAAACGGACTGCTCTTTAGCCTCTCTTGTGTGTCGCACGGCTAGGACACGTTACGTGTGGCACTGGGTTCTAACCTGAGCAGGGTACTTTCCCCTTTTTACTAACTATACAAACCTGTTCAACAAGGTGGGTTACACTTCAAATAATAATAAAAAATTTAACCTGCGTGTTTAGGGTAAGGTTGATGCTACTAGGCCACCTGAGTTATACAGGGTGGTGGCCAGTAGGTTAGGGGTAAACAAATACTCGTATTCTCCGTTATTTAACACACCAGTATTTTATTGGTCTGAAGGTCACATAGGTATTTACACACACTGGCGAGACTGAACCCCCCTACCAGTCGTAGGCCTGAAGGGCTGGTGGGCGGTATGCTATGTGTTGGGGAGGTTATTGAAGGATGACGTTTCTCTACTTATCTGTGACTGCGGCTTTTGGCGAGTTGTCTCCGTTGGTAGCCGAGGCATGGTGAGTTTGGTGGCCCATTGTCAGGCCCTCGGACTGACTCTCGTTGGCGTGCTGTACTCAGCTGGCTTCTTCTTGCGGCCTTGACTGACTCTCTCGGAAGTCCGGGATTGGTTTCCCGGGACTTGTGCTTTCTCTGCGACCTCGGCTGGCGTTCCTTGTTGGAGAGTACGTCTCCTCGTCCTGCGTCGACGTCCGCAACGCTCTGCCTCGCGTCCCCGTCCTCTGCCTCGCGCTAATCGACCGACGGTGAACTGCCTTCTGCCTTGGCTGCCTCGTGAATTTAACCAGTCTCCCCTATATTAAAGTTAGCTGTCAGCAGTTTCTCAAGAGAGAAATTGGGAAATCCAGTGTGTACCTCGCGCATTTTTTGTGTAGGATTTTGTCTCCTCAGCTGCTTGTGCGCCCCTACGAGGGTGGAGGGAGGGTGTGGTAAGACGTTTCAGGGATTCCTGGGAGCTGTGTCTGCTTTAATTCTCGTCGGGGGCACCCTCTGATTCCTTTGTCGAGGACTTATATCAGCTATTTCCAGGGACTTACCCTGTTTCTCTCACTTCTGTTCTTCCCCGAGTGTCCTTATATGTCGGGACATCCCCGAGGGTGTTTCCATGGAAGTTTCGTTGTCACCTGCCTGCCCTGGCTGGCTGCCTGCCCAGGATAACTATAGCAGGGTGTGAAAACAGTGCAATGCCTATCCCAAGTACCCGTCACGCGTCAATGTCATGTGAATTTACGGGTCGGCCGCCACTTAATCTCTCTGTACCAGCTGCTTTGGTTTTGAAAGTTGGTGCGGCAGGCGCATTGGGGTAACACTCACCTCTGGGGCTCGGCACTGTTATCTGGCGTGGCGGCTTTGTCCTGGTAGAGCGGAGGTAGGGTTTCAGTACCCGTCTGCACATCGCCTGACTGGGTTTCTCCGGTTCTGCAACCAAGCTGGACTCATCTGCTTTGGCTGCCACATTAGATGGAGGCAAAGGCTGGACATCACCCTGGGTCTTGTCTGCCCTGTCTAGATGAGGCAGATCAGCACCACCATCCAGCACTGCATCACTGCTAGGCTCATCTGCTTCTTTGGTGGAACACAAGCGTATCTGCGTCAGCCGGAGCTCGTGGTGCAGGGGTGATTTAAGTGGCTGGTATCTAGATGGTGTGGAGGGTATAGTCAGAATAGACATTACTTCCCGCAGAGGTTTCTAGATTTCTGAAGTGGTGGCTACCGTAGGTGTTGGCCCTCCAGCAGTGACTATTGACGATGACCGATCGTCGACGTCTTGGGGGTCATAGTTGCCGGCTGAAGGCGTACCTTTTGGAGTTGGTCCATTTCCTAGTAGATGGATGGGTTATGGTAGAGGTTCTTCCTCATACTAATTCGTTTGGGGGTCTCCTATGGTTTCGTGGCCAATTTGGGATGGGATGGTGTTTTCTTACCAGCAGTTGTGGATGAAGGTGGATAGATTCTTCTTTCCTCCTAGTTTGAGCAGGGATGCAAACTTGTTTATGGTCCCAGTTAATCGTTATTGGGTCTTGATGCCCAAGCTGGATGTGGCCCTAACGGTGTGGTGGCAGGCGGTATGCACTACTTAGGGGCAAACTCCATCCATCCATCCATCCATCCATCCATCCATCCATCCATCCATCCATCCATCCATCCATCCGGGGTAGTGATGTAATTCAACCATATTATTAATGGTTAGTTTAAGAAAGTAATTTAATTGTTTTTTTTTTCTCAGAACAGGTATCCTACCAGGAGACATTATAACTGATCTGAACAACAAACCAGTGAAAGATGCCCGTGATATTTACCAGGCACTTGAGAAGGAGGGAATTCTTGTGGTAACTGTTATACGACATGGCCACAAGTTTCAAGCAACCATTGTTCCCGAGGAAGTTTAATAAGTGCTGAGAATAAAGTCTGAAAATCACATCATTGTTCATATTTTGCTCAAGTATAAAAGTTGTACAGGTTTATGTTCTTCAATATAAAATGAATTTGTTTTTCACATATCTAGTCTTTTATTTACAGTTTGTCAGAATGTCTTAAAAAACTTAACCTACACTTGTTCTGTTTTTCTTTTTCTCCTCACTGGTGATTGCAAACTTAATTTTATTTAGAATTTTCTTTTCTTCTTCGGTTTCCTCTGTGTTATAAAATCAACTTCAGTCTGTTGTGACATTTTGCATTTTTTTAATACTGGTTCACCATAAAATTTATTAACTCTCGTGCCTCTTCTTGTAACTTCGTGTACCTGAAACACAAATATGACACAAGTTAGAGAAATTGTACACTTATTTGCAACATCTCTTCTAGTGACACGGTTACATGCAGAATGCATTAATTCAAGCAAACTTACCAATACAATGCGGCCTTTTTTATATACACACTTCTCAAGGGACCAGGAAATTTATGCTGTACATGAAACCAAAGAAAAACAGGTGTAAAATATGGAGGGGGGGGGAAGAGAGCATAAAATCATTGGGTGTAAGAAAGGGGTTCTTCTGTGTTTACTGGAAATGTTTTCAAATAAGCAAAAATGTAATGTATAAAACCACATTTTTTGTTACACATTTTCCCAATGTTCCCCTATTTTTAAGTGAGGGTTCAACTTGTGCTGAATTATCCTCTTTCTCCAAGTGGAAAGCAAAGGCCTCTTATTCAAAAAATTGGATAATTACACATTATAAAAAAAAAAGCTACCTCACAGCATTATCACCCACAGCAAAGTGTCGTTTATATTCCTGCTGCTACCTGATATGCTAGTGTTTGTCCTTGCATGTGTTGTAGATGGGCGACATTGTGGAAATATTTCAGCCTTGAGTGACCGAGCAAGGTGACGTAGTGGTAAAACTTAAGACTCGCATTTGGGAGGCCATCCTGATTTCCAGAAACCGCTCCAAGTGAATGTTTGGATCGTTCCTGCTTCTACGAGCAACATATGACTTTGCTGTTGACGAGATGTTAAGCCCTACCTGCCTCAGCCTCTACTACTGGCTGTGGTCCATTCAGGGTGTGAGCAGCAAAAGGAGTCTGTACACTTCAGTGAAACAGAAAACAGAAGGAAGGGGGACAGGATAACTGTAGCACTTTCCTCCCCCTTCATCACATGGTTATTTTTCCTATCCTATGCTATCCATTAATATCCACACAACAGCAATGAAAACNAATAAGAAGGGGGGGGGGGGATATTGAATGTACGCTGCTGCTAGAAATACTTCCCCATCAGTCTACTCGTCTCGCAGCTGCAATTCAAAGTACGGTGACATAACTTGTCTTCAGTGTTGTGGAAGTTAAAGCATAGAAAGTGCATTTTCAGAGCACAATATAAATAGAGCTGCTGAACAGGAATTCATGTGTCATTGCCAGGCACAAGTTCATCTTGGCATACGTTCTGAGGACCATGACATTGACATTTCCATCAAGTTGATGCTGTAGTGTTGCAGTACGTGGGAGAGTTTCATCACAGTAGCATATATGAATAGCTGTAAAATAATTGGTTGGAACCAATTTGAAGCAAATAATGGCTGGATGATGCAGTTTACGAGGTGAAATAATCTGTCGGTTTAATGAACAATTTGTCGAAACCCTCTGGCAAATTATGAGAGAATAATTGCCATTTTGTCACCGGTTGGAGTGACAGGACTGGTTTTGGGTGGTCTAATCTCTTCTCGTTGCACTTTCTTTAACCATGGAACTTGTGGCCTGCTTCTATTTCGTGTGGTAGACCATAGTACCTTCCCCGTACGCCCTCCACCCATAGAAGCGGTGCAAGGAGGAGATTTGAGAAGGCAGACTGCCTCCAAGCCTAGTCTGTTGCGCTGCAACCCATTGCCTTCTGCCCTCAGCAGCCCCTCCCCTTGGGACCGAGCTCAAGCTGCCCGACGACTGGTGAAGCCTCTCCTCCNCCCAGCACCTCATTCCAGCAACCCCCAGAAGATCGCCGGCGAACAACACCCGATCGTAGTCCATCTACGACCAGGACTACCAGACACTGTGTCGCCGCCAGCAACAGTGATCAGCCCGACAGCTGCCCTAGCACAGGGCCCTCGTTCCAGCAAACAGTCGCAGAGCCAGGATCTACCCCGGGTGAGACCCAAGCAAGGTAAAGTAACACCAGTGCCTCTAACTGGCACTATAGAACCCTTGTCCGACAGTGACGTCATTGCCATTTGTAATAAGATGTCATGCTTCGTAGTGTTCATGTCGGTGTGTGTGTTTCATTGGTTCTTTGAAAGTTTTTCGTATGCAAACTCTGAAACATTTGGGTATGGTGCACATATTTTGTTCGTATGTATCGAGGAATGCAAGGGATTAAAAATGGAATTAACGACCAGTATCAATCCATTGCAGGTAAATTTTGAAAATTCACAGGCTACTGTTCTTAACCTACAAGCCGATGTAGACAAATTTGCTAGAAATCATCATACTCAGGCAGCTAGATTTGAGCAGCCTAGTGAGAATTTTGAGAGATTAGAGGTATGCGTAGATGAAAGGGTAACATGCTCGTGATCGCACTGAAGAGAAAATTAATGCTGTTAAATAAAGTCTAACCTACATTAAGCATGTAGTACTGTCTACCTCTAAGAAGATGAATATTAATCTGGAGAGTACCAGAAATTCATTATAAATTCAGATAATCGATTTGGATATCAGTATTACACAGGTTGTAAACCGACCTGCAGTGTCCACAAATTTTCCTGATCCTAATTTGTTAGCTAGTGTTGACCATCAGCTGACCAATTTTGAAAGACATATCAACACTAGGCTTAACAAATCTGTAGCAGCATACCACATACCAAAGCAAAATTTAGAGAAACAGAGCAGAGAACCACAAGAAAAATTGAGCTTTGTAAAGCAGAAACTAAGTGGACTGAGAGTTGAAGCAGACAATAGTCACATTGCACACATTTCAAGAAAAGCTACACCTCTCATCACTACCACATATGCTGAAAATACTACATTGAATACTTAAATTGTCAATCCTACTGCCGCATTGCTACATCACCCTGCAAAACAGTGCTGTAGTTGGTAGAACCTTATCATTTACATTATAAAAGGTTGCAAGTATGCCGCTAGACTACCAAAAATATATAAAAGGGCAGGAATTCAAGCACTCACAGTGTCTACAGGCGCACACGCACACAAAGACGGACGACACATTTTCCACGTGGCTGCGTAATCACGACGTTTTGCTGGCTGGGCCAGCTTCAACTCGCCACCTGCTGAAGCTGGCCCAGCCAGCGAAACATTGTGATTGCACAACTGCGTGGAAAATGCGTCGTCCTTCTTTGTGTGTGTGTGTGTGCCTTTTGACAAGCACTAACTGTGAGTACTTGAATTCCTGTCCTTTTATAAAGGTATTTACATTAGAAAACTTGAGAGTGTGCAAAACTTTTCTGTTTGACAGATGAAGAGTTACTGTTATGTCTAGGACTCAGTCTTAAGTTCACAGCATTTTATTGGTGGTAAATGGTGAAGGAGCAAGTGCAAAATTTGTCACTTCTGCGAAATTTTTCTTGAACAATATTGGCATGCTAGAATACAAGATAACTTAAGGCCAAAACTTCACCTCGAAAAGTATGACTCTAAGCGAGGCAAACCTTTAGAGCAACATTTTAGAGAAATGTTTGAGAGGACCAGACATCTCAACGCTCGTCTGGTGGACTAATTTTGAAATGATGAGACTCCAACATACGAAGCTAAATAATTTCCATATGGAAATAAAATGTGTTCTTGAAGTGTACCTGAATAGGTAGCAACGTTTTTGACAGGTATGATTTCGTGTGAAAAGATTAAAATAAGTATAAATGCCAGGAATATAAATCAATGCTACCATAAAAGTGCAGAATAGGGGTAATTTTGAGAGAAAGAATTAAGAATAAAATATTCACTCACTTCAAACTTTGCATTTCGCAGAGGACAATCTTTAGTACTATGATCTTCCATCTTGCAAGTGAAGCACTGTCTTGGTGTGGCAAACTGTCGGCAGTCGTGGGAAGCCAAAGAGCAACGATCACATGTTGTGCAGTGCTGCCAAGATGGTTTCACACAATGCTTGCACAGCTTGCAGTGCACATATGTTTGGCCATTCTGTAACAAGCACAAAACGATCACTTAGTTGTCACAATACTGAGATACGTGCCTTTGCCATAAAATCTTATCGTGAATTTTAACAGCAGGTAGTTTGCTAGAATAGATAGTTAACAAAAAAAGAACATCTAATAGATTATGGAAGACTAAAAAAGTCACAAATTTCCATCTTGTTTTTGGTTTCAGTCCTGAAAATGTCAAGAAGTACAGTACTGAAATTTGAAGTGATCTCGCTGATATGTGTTAGTTTTCACTGAGGCATCACTTGTCATGCATAGAAATAAAAGTGGTTGATTAAAGCTGTATAGGTATTATACAAAATTATACGAAAATTAACATTTTATAATTTGTAACTCTGGTAACGAGAATTAATTAATGTATACTTTCTTTGTGTGTAATTGCTAATTTCTATTACTGAATGTAAAATACATTTGATTCTTGTATTTATGACAGTTTCTCGTATGTCTGAATGAGTACACCAGGTCCTTCAATTCAGTTGCACTCATGGGGAGAGACCATGGGAATGTCCATTCATCAAATTCCAGTTTAGACACCCTGGTAAAAGAAATGTAAAAATTTACTAACGTAGAACAACCATGACAAAAAGATCACCATTTAACAGTAAGTCAGTGTATACAACTTTTGACTTCAGTTCCCATCAGGCCAGTTTGCACACAGGCTGTAATGTTGCAGCGATCAGAAACAAGAGAAGACTGAAGCTCAGCTCGAGACACTCAGTTAGTAAACAGAAGCATGAGAAAAGGTTGTAAATAAAGATGCAGTTGGAAATAAAATTAAATGTCAAAAATTTTCCTCCGAGATTTATTGATGTTTGTGCAGTTTACGCACTTTATATAGCAGACACACAAGGCGGTTTGCTGGTGACTGCAAGTCTAGTCTGGCATCCACCCTCCCCTTAAACACCTGGCGAGAGGGAGAGGGGAAGTGGTTACCTAGCAACCAGCATGACGTCCTTCCACACACACACACATATCGAGAGAGAGAGAGAGAGAGAGAGAGAGAGAGATAGAGAGAGAGATAAAAAAAAGAGGAGGAGCTGTTATGTAGCAAAAAAGTNCCCCCTGCATGCGCTTGCTTACTTTCTTTACATACCTGGTGAGAAGGCAATACTCAGAGTACATGAAGCATTAAATAAAACTAATAATGTGATCTCAGTTTAACGACACACGGTTATCCTGTCAAACGCACTGCACCACAGAGCGACCAAGTGCTCCGCCAGGTCTGATCTCTAAATTGTTTCGTCTGAAAATGTTAGGCAATACAGTTTAGCGAGGAATTATTTTTTGCAAAAATGTTTTCTTTCGTGATTAACGGTCGTTATTTTTCTTGTAAAGTTGGAGTTTAATCAAATCTGGCATAAAATCAACATGATTTTAAAACTAAATATTAATTTAACTCAATGGACAGCATCTTCACGAATAAAATGATATGCCCAGAAGGATATACTTGACCTCCCCTTGTCGCCAAAAATTGTTTGAACATAGAGCAACTTATATTACCAAGCGTAAAGTTAATTTTCAATAACTTCTTGTGGGGTTGGAGGATTGATATTAATTTATAAGGACCTATTAGACACCTTTTGTTGTCTAATAATGGGCAAGCACAGAGTCCAAGTGCACGGTAACTCGTGACAGGCGTAAATCAGAGGACATGGTTTTGAATGATTAATTATTAAAGATAGTGAAGAAATAAATTTTAATTGCCTTATTTATTCATTTATGTCTCAAAATTACAAGTTTTTTTTTTTGCAGTGAAATATTATTAAATACTTCAAAAGACAAGACATTTGCCACGCACCCAAGGTATCGCCAGCATGTGTAGATAAGGGCCTGGATTAGAGGTGGGTCACAGAGTATCAACCTGTTACTTTGTATCTGATATCAACTTGTATCAAGTACCGTAAACGAGTACACTGCCAAAGTATCAGATACTTTTAGTAATGGATTAACATTCGCCTTAGTGTGTATTGGCAGTTATCAACAAAATTTATATTCTGACTGACAAGTGTAAATAACCTAAAAATATTTCATACAGGATTACAAACCCATGCAATTACAGCACTTTTGTGCTGATCAAAAATAAACAACTGCAGACACTGCACCATGCTGGCAGAGCATAATCAAGCAAGAGAAACACTAAACATTTACAGATGGAGGTGAACCCAGGATGGAATGAAATTGTGGGGAAAACAGGAGCACCTTGAAAAAACTTCCAAGCCAGTGGCAATGTCCGTCGTGTTTCCCACATGCAAAATCTGGACATGAGCCCACTGGGAAGTGAATCCTATCAACCAATTGTGGGAGGCAAGTGGTGTGACCACTATACCACCACTACAGTCCCCCTTGAGCTACTTGAGATGGGAAACAAGGCAACGCGGCTACACAGAGAACTGTACTTACCTTGGACGTGCACTTGTTGCAGTCAGCACAGTGCGCGTTCTCCAAGCTGACCCAGCGTCCACAGATACTGCAGTACCTGTAGCCTTCTTCTGATGGCAAAACTAGCTTTTCAGGATGTATGTTTGTAAATATTCTAATGGGGGAGCCAAGCTTTCTGCTTTTGGGTCCTGGAAAAAAATCAACATATTTCATCTGCGGTAGAGTTACTATTATTACAAGAGAAAAGTAGTTAGATTTATTTGGATATTTAAGACAAAACACTTAGCCTGCCTTACAATTTAAAAAAAANTTACAAGAGAAAAGTAGTTAGATTTATTTGGATATTTAAGACAAAACACTTAGCCTGCCTTACAATTTAAAAAAAACTTTGTAGAATGTAAATGCTAGTGATGTGTCATGCATGTTGCAACATTGTTTTCTGGACAATCAAAAGCAGAAGCACAGTTTTAATTACAGACAACCCGTGCAGCTCAACAAAATGTTTTTTTTTCTCATCAATGCATAAAGTAACCAACCCAACCAGCTGGACCACACATGCAGTAATAGAGAACTTGTTTATTGCTGCTAACACATTTTTCACTCAAAAAATAGTAAAAACGCTAAAATGTATAATGAAAATCATGATGTACGGAATGTTCCCAAATATGTGGGAAATAATAGGATATTGGGTAGTACACTCCAAAACAACACAAACTGTCCATATTAACATATGTCCTAAAGTTGATCGCTTCCATTTACAGACCTTCCAGTATTGTACCACATGTCTCATTTGTAATAATAGTAGATAAATAAGTTTTATTGTAGCCTTAGACATTAACTTTTGAGTCCAGTGAAATATATACACTGTGTTTATTACTTACATGGCTCTATTTATTTTTAAAAAGTGGTGGAAGGATAAAAATGGCTGTCAGGAAAAAAGTAACTAGGGCCTCAAATGCTCATTTTACCATGAACAGGCTATAACTATCTCTACTGCACAAAAATTTGGGAAATAGTTATTTCATTGTAACAAAAAATTAGTTAACAAAAATAATAAATTTTAACTACTAATTAACTGAATGATACATATGATGCGTCTGTCCTCAAACACACCTGCATTGTTACTTGAGAAGCTTTTGTCAAAAAAACTTAATTTTCTTTAGATTTTGTATGTTGCGCATGTAAAAACTATCTTTGGAGTAAAAGCAACAAGTAGGCCCATTAGGCTACCAATAATATATAAAAAAAGGACAAGTACTAGTCTATGAGCACTTGAGCTTCTGTCCTTTTTATACGTATTAAAAACTACTTTTGTTACTTCGTAGAACATACTTTCTCATTTTTTTAAGTAATTTCCACTACCTACTACAACTTGGACAATCTTGTTCGCATCATCAGAGTTTCATTTGATAATTTTGCATTAAATGTTCAAGTTAGCGAAATTATTGTACATTACCTTGAGTAAACAATGGATGGTTCTCATAATTCACTTTGTAGTCCGACATGTGAAAGTCTGGAAAGTGTGCCAAAATCTGAGTTTCCATGAAATACGGGAAGATCCACATTACTGCAAAAGAATTAATCATATTACTGTTTTAAACATGTTAAATTTTTTATTAATTACAATTATTTTGCAGATACAGAATTACTGTGTTTACCTGAACATCGGACAGCCTCGAAAATAAGACCACCCCTCAAATTTTTTACTTTTGTCTACAGGAAAAATGTATTTCTCCAGAAATTATTTGGTTATGTCAACATGATTATTTAACCTTGGCACCTATATACAAGTTTAACACAGTCAAATTATTTTTAGTTGATAATATACATTATGTACTAAACTACAAATGCATCAAAATATTAAGGAAGTCACACTTTCTTTGTCTATTTCTGTTAATTGTCTAGTAATGAACCATATGTTCAGTTAAAAATCATTGACCATCATTTGCTACAACTTAGAGCAAAAATATTGACATTAAAATATTTAGTATGGGAAAATAAGGCGACCCGCAATTTTTTTGAAGTAAAAATTAGAATAAATTGTTGCCTTATTAAGCTAACATGGCAGTTTTGCACTAAACAAAAACCAAACTATCTCCGTGATGTGAATAGCACTGTTGCCTCTCGCCCAGAGGGATCCTTGTTAGATTCCTCGGAAAGCTCCTTGACATTTTTCAAGTGGTTAGAGTGTCCACCACAAAATCATCTTGGCTAGTCACCTAATGCATGCTTAGGTTTCAATTATCACTCCTCCACGTGGGGTTCCNTTACAAGAGAAAAGTAGTTAGATTTATTTGGATATTTAAGACAAAACACTTAGCCTGCCTTACAATTTAAAAAAAAACTTTGTAGAATGTAAATGCTAGTGATGTGTCATGCATATTACAACATTGTTTTCTGGATAATCAAAAGCAGAAGCACAGTTTTAATTACTGACAACCCGTGCAGCTCAACAAAATGTTTTTTTTCCTCATCAATGCATAAAGTAACCAACCCAACCAGCTGGACCACACATGCAGTAATAGAGAACTTGTTTATTGCTGCTGACACATTTTTCACTCAAAAAATAGTAAAAACGCTAAAATGTATAATGAAAATCATGATGTACGGAATGTTCCCAAATATGTGCGAAATAATAGGATATTGGGTAGTACACTCCAAAACAACACAAACTGTCCATATTAACATATGTCCTAAAGTTGATCGCTTCCATTTACAGACCTTCCAGTATTGTACCACATGTCTCATTTGTAATAATAGTAGATAAATAAGTTTTATTGTAGCCTTAGGCATTAACTTTTGAGTCCAGTGAAATATATACACTGTGTTTATTACTTACATGGCACTATTTATTTTTAAAAAGTGGTGGAAGGATAAAAATGGCTGTCAGGAAAAAAGTAACTAGGGCCTCAAAAGTGCTCATTTTACCATGAACAGGCTATAACTATCTCTACTGCACAAAAATTTGGGAAATAGTTATTTCATTGTAACAAAAAATTAGTTAACAAAAATAATAAATTTTAACTACTAATTAACTGAATGATACATATGATGCGTCTGTCCTCAAACACACCCGCATTGTTACCTGAGAAGCTTCTGTCAACAAAACTTAATTTTCTTTAGACTTTGTATGTTGCGCATGTAAAAACTACCTTTGGAGTAAAAGCAACAAGTCGGCCCATTAGGCTACCAATAATATATAAAAAAAGGACAAGTACTAGTCTATGAGCACTTGAGCTTCTGTCCTTTTTATACGTATTAAAAACTACTTTTGTTACTTCGTAGAACATACTTTCTCATTTTTTAAAGTAATTTTCACTACCTACTACAACTTGGACAATCTTGTTCGCATCATCAGAGTTTCATTTGATGATTTTGCATTAAATGTTCAAGTTTGCGAAATTATTGTACATTTACCTTGAGTAAACAATGGATGGTTCTCATAATTCACTTTGTAGTCCGACATGTGAAAGTCTGGAAAGTGTGCCGAAATCTGAGTTTCCATGAAATAAGGGAAGATCCACATTACTGCAAAAGAATTAATCATATTACTGTTTTAAACATGTTAAATTTTTAATTAATTACAATTATTTTGCAGATACAGAATTACTGTGTTTACCTGAACATTGGACAGCCTCGAAAATAAGACCACCCCTCAAATTTTTACTTTTGTCTACAGGAAAAATGTATTTCTCCAGAAATTGTTTGGTTATGTCAACATGATTATTTAACCTTGGCACCTATAACCAAGTTTAACACAGTCAAATTATTTTTAGTTGATAATGTACATTATGTACTAAACTACAAATGCATCAAAATATTAAGGAAGTCACACTTTCTTTGTCCATTTCTGTTAACATTTTTGTTAATTGTCTAGTAATGAACCATATGTTCAGTTCAAAATCATTGACCATCATTTGCTACAATTTAGAGCAAAAATATTGACATTAAAATATTTAGTATGGGGAAATAAGGCGACCCGCAATTTTTTTGAAGTAAAAATTAGAATAAATTGTTGCCTTATTAAGGTAACATGGCAGTTTTACACTAAACAGAAACCAAACTATCTCCGTGATGTGAATAGCACTGTTGCCTCTCGCCCAGAGGGATCCTTGTTAGATTCCTCGGAAAGCTCCTTGACATTTTTCAAGTGGTTAGTGTGCCCACCACAAAATCATCTTGGCTAGTCACCTAATGCATGCTTAGGTTTCAATTATCACTCCTCCACGTGGGGTTCCTACCAACCCTGAGGACTGCCAACTTCATCATGACGCAAGGCAAATTCACATTGAAGTTAACTTAGAGCTCACTGCGTTGACTTTGAGTTGTTGTTAAGTTCAGGCATAGAATGCGCAACAGTGTATTCTTGAGCACAGAAATAATCAGCCATGGTCTGTATTGTCTCATAATTCGGCTAGAGTGATTTTTGAAAACCGTGGACAACTGAACTCAAGATGGCGGGAAAAGGTATCGAACATGGATCCTCCCTAATGCAAAGCCAGTGTGTGCTACCACTGCATCGTTTCACTCGGTAGAAGTCCCAGTACCACAGGAATAACCCACCTGATAAAGCTGACGTGCACGCAGGATTCAGAGACCTGTGCAGACTCGACATCTGTTGTATCGTGTATGCGAGGGGCTCGACCCTACCCCCGAAAGGGGGATCTGTCACCAGAGCGATCCCCTCCCCTCCGTCCTTCTTCATGAACTTGGACAGCATTTTACGACTTGCTTCGCCAGAAAAGAAGTAGTTGTTGAAACAGTTGAACCAGCAGAACTGTTTCTCACTGAAAAACTGATGCTGTGGAGAGAAGAAAAGACATTTCAATTTCTTGTGACAACTTCTATATACGTTAAAAAAAATGTTGTGTGCCGAAGTTCACTCATATTTATTTAACTGAGCTTACTACGAGTTTAACAAAACAAAACTCTTGTTACATTCCTTCTATTATTTTTTTTCGCACACAAAAACATAACCCAATAAATCAATCTGGATTGCCAACATACTGTACTATATATACCAAAAACATTTACTGTGAACTTATATGCTACTCAAAAACACACACTTTTTCCAACAATATAAGAATTATTATAAAATTCAGAAGTCAAAACCTTGGTTTGAAAGTGAAATAAAAAATAAAGACGTAGCACATTGCTTTAAAAATTCCGTGGACACTAATCTCCTGTGTTGGAATTAGATTATTTATGTATGGTTTTCCTCACATTAACTGATAAAAAATAAATCATTAAAAATTTTACTGAAACAGGAAAATATCAAATTAAGGTGAAGTCTTTCCTTAAAATTTTTAAAAACTGTGCAAGTGATACTACAAGTTTGTGCATTACTATAAAATTAACAATGACATTACATCAGTCACAAATTATTTGTGATTGTGACTGTCAATTTGAGTCACAAGTATTTATTTACGTTTAATTAGTTTGCAGATGAAATATATATTATTTACGATCACAGTAGTCAGTTTCTGCAACCCTGAAGTAGTAAAATGTACGTTACCATAACCGGAAATGTTTTTCACGTACACAGTTTTGTTAATACTTACTTATGTAAAAGGCAAAAGACTCCAAATGTAATTCTAATGAACTTTGATATGGATGACTGTCCATGCAGTAGAGTTTATGCCACCTGCCAGCCCACTAATCATTATTATGCAACTACACAATTTTTTTTTTACTTCAATTTCTCAACATAGTCTATTTGCAGCTTCTTCACACTTTTTGAATAATTAACATGAATAAAAACAGTGAGAAAACAGGTGTGTTGGTAATGCCTGGTAAGAAATAGATCTTATGCAAAATATTATTACACTGAGTGCGCACAAATGCGGTGTGCAGTCCCTTTGGTGCAATTTTCTAAACTTTTTAAGCTTTGTTTGAAATAGGCGGAGAAATATCCTTGAAGGAGAACTTTAGCTGGGCTTCAGAAAAGTTTGAAGTAATCATGAATGGACTAGAACAGTTTTTGTCAACTTTGTAAGCAAATCTCAAACAGAGTGATGCATTCTTCTAGCAAGGTACTTTGCACTGTAAAAACATGCATACATTTTACAGTGCAAGAAATATCTGAAAAGGAATGCATCACTCTGGCAAAATATTTTTTAACAAAGTTGATGTCTGTGATTGCCCTTTCTTGAATTTTTTATAGTAACTGCCAGAAAGCTAAAAATTTCCGTTACAGTATTGTGTTTAGTATTACTTTATATCCCATACTTTTTAACTGGGATCTTCAGCATTGATGGGGGTGAAGTGTGGGTTGAGATGCCACAATGATGGAGGGAACTCGGTACTCCAGAGAAAACCCACCAGCCAATGCCATGGGTAACATCTGCCACGTTTCCCACGTGCATAAAACCAAGTCTGACCTTGCCGGTAATTGAACTCAGTTCGCCACGTTGGAATGCAAATGGTCTGACCACCACAACACAGTGGCCATTGTCTCACTCAAGTCTCTGTGAAACGTTTAAAAAAGTAGAACACTTTTAAAAGGCGCTGGCTACCAAAAAATTCATTATTTTAGATTTGTACAAAATACTGTTTAACTTGTAGGCTTACAAGTACTATTTCCTTGCTTAAAAGACATTAGACCACATACTTTTTGCATAATGACATGCCAAAGTCACAATTTTAGTGTTTTTGGGATGTATAAATCATAAAAACCAACTAACTTACCAAAATGATGTAATTCACATCGAAATAAGATACTATGAGGAACTTCAATAAATATTAAAAATCACACGAAATGTTTTTGTAATTTTTTAAAAATNATCGAAATAAGATACTATGAGGAACTTCAATAAATATTAAAAATCACATGAAATGTTTTTGTAATTTTTTAAAAATGTCTCAAAATAAGAAAAATTTTGTTTATTTTTTATTTGTAAGTCTAAGATGATTGGTCAAATAAATTTTGCTAAACATACTTTAAAATAGAAGAAGACATAACCATCAGTCACCCTTGTTAAATTTTCTGTAAATATTGTTGTTCATTTTATTTGTACATCCTGAAAACATTAACCTTGTGATTTTGACATGCCATAATGCAAAAACTAAGCAATCTAAATTTTTACTTACAAGTAATGTCTAGGGCCCTACAAGTTGGATGGTTTGTACATAATAAAATGACAAATTTTTTGGTGGCCAGCACCCTTAATCATAATGTTTGTCAAACAAGATTTCAGATGCCTCTAATTGAAACAATATAGTTTCAATAAGATATTAAGATATGCCAACTTCACTAGTAATTAGAAAGTTATTTTTATAAATTATTATTATTAATTTATTAATTACGTACAGCTACAACAGGATTTTTTAAAGTTTGGTTTCAAAAGTGTTGAAGTAACGTAAACCTATATCTAATTCTAACTGTTTTAATAAAAGAGAAGAATGGGGAAAAAACACACACACGCACAAAAACAATTTGGTAACCCATCAATTTAATTTTTTTTTTCTCTGAGAAATGCACTGTGGACAAGAATTACACAGTACAATGCCAATCTGTAAACAAATAAGCAAACTGCAGGATTACCCCCGATCTATAGAAAAAGTTTTATTTTTTTACAAAACTGAAACTTGGCAGATTTAGACTTTTCTGCTGAGCACGCAATAGTTATTAGCCTGTTACACAATTGTCAAAAGTGTTTATCATCAGTGCTGGGTCAGGGATCACAAGCCATTAATTATTTTCATGGATAAGATTATTGATTATTAACTACCAACCTCACTAAACAAAGTGCACAGATTACGATGGACAAACAAACTTAAAAATTCGTAGAATTTTTATTAAGGAGTAAACAAATTTGAAGTTTTAAGAATTTCAACTGCATGTTGCCGACGTAATGTGAATGATTGCTGACCTTATATCCACGCATTATAAAATCTATTTCACATGAAACTGTTACATAACAATTGCGTTTCAGTATATCAGAGTAAGGAAAAATTTCGAACTTGCTTCCAAATGTATTCAACTTAATATCTAAAACCTACAGTTTACAATATTTCAATTCACTCTAAATGTCATTGGTGCTGCATGCAATTGGCCTTAATTTCAGAGCACCCTTGAAAATACATATTACGTTCTCTATCATAGTTGTCTGGAGTAGACTCAATGTGCATACATCCATCATTTTTCTTATCATCAACCAGAATTCAATTTGTAACAAAAAAAAAATTTTTTTTGTTTAGAGCAAAGTTTATTGTATGAACACGTCATCAACAAAGACTCTGGTTTCTCTTTTTCCCACAAAAAAAAATTAAGGTACCCGATACTTTTTGCTCCATCCCCCTCTTATTTATAAGGTAGGAGAGTAGTTTTGTATAAAGCACACTTAAATTGGCTATACAACATGCATAATTCATTTAAAAGTAGGTACAGGCCATTCACGGTTACTTCACACTTTCCTGAAGTCCTGCTGAAGTTCTACTTCCAGGACATTCCTCCGCTTCATGTAAATAAAGCTTAACGAAATATAAACAATTACAGCAAAGGGACAGCGCACCTCATTCGTGCGCACTCAGTGTAATACAATTTTGCATAAGAACTGCTTCTTACTATGCATTACCAACACACCTATTTTCTCACTGGTTTTTACTAATTTTAATTAAAAATTAACTATTATAATTTATAGAAAAAAAAATAAGTGAAAGTTTAATTTAACCAAAAATGGGGTACTTTTACGTTAACACAAGTATAAAATGGTTGTGATACAAAACATATTTAGGAAACAACGAAACACGTCTTACATGGGCTGATTTTTCAAAGATTTGATTTAAAAAGTGTGAAGAAACCACAAATACACTATAGTGTACATACACACCTCCAAAACTGTCACAGAAGCACAATTTATGTTGACTACAAAAAAAAAAAAAAAAAAAAAAAGTATAAACTTTGTAACACTGGAAAATATTTTTCTAGAATTTACTAATTTAATTGTTTAAAAAACACTTCATTATTAAACAAAATTTATACATTTTTCAATTCTGGATGATTTATAAAGCACATGTTGCAAGAAAACATTTGTCAAACAAGACGATCATAAGAAATACGTAATTATTATAATATGGTTTTGCTTGATAAAGATTTTCTTGCAAAAATTTCCATTTTAAAGAATCCTGAACTAAAATATGCTTAAAATTGTTAAGTAAACACTCATTCAATTTATTTTTTTAAATATTTAAAGCAAAATATTTTAGAAAGATATTTTGGAGTGTGTTTACACCTTTCATCTACAACATAAATTGTACTTCTCTGACAATTTTTTGGGGGCGCGGTGGGTGAGCAGTTAGCCTGCTCACCTCCCACCAAGGCGAACCAGGTTCAATCCCCGGCCGGCTCACTTCCGGATTTTCACATGTGAGAATTGTGCCGGATGATGCTACAGATTGGCGGGGTTTTCTTTGGGATCTCCAGTTTCCCGTGCTGCTCCATACTCACCTCAATCACCCTCATCTGCTTTCAAGACCTCGCTGTTAAGAGTCGCCTAAATCTCTTCACTCACTCTGACAATTTTGGCAGCGTATTTACTAAATACTCCATAATGAATTATGCATGTTGTACAGTAACTTTCCTTCTACCTTAAAAATGAATTCTGTATATGATCCCATTCTACACCTGCACACAGGCAAGAAAAACATGCATAAGAAACAAAACAATGGTAGTTGCTTTGTTAATAGGCTGTGATGAAAAAAAAAAAGAAAAAAAAGAATGTGGCATGCTGTAACACAGAGACTTGTCAGTGAAACTATTCCCGTGTGCTATCAACTGTGAATCAGCTCTTCCAACTGCAGCCCCAATACAATAGTCAGTTTTCACATGATAAACTGGTAGCAAAAACAATGCCCACACAAAGGGTCTGGTTTAGTCGTATACAGAACGCCTACCGGTACATGAAAACAAGGAAGCTCAACCAGTTACCAATGCCATAATGCTGATTATACTGTAACACCTCATCTGTACTGTTTCGCTTGGTCACTGCATATTTAGAGAGTGACTTTTGGGGCAGCTAAGCATTTGGTTACTTTCATGTTGGTGAGACAGCAAATGAAAAATAACAGCTGGTAATTTCCCTACAAGAATGTTTTCCTGTTATGTTTATTTTTATATACAGNAATGTTTTCCTGTTATGTTTATTTTTATATACAGTTTCACCAGTATACAAAAGTTTGCTGAGCTAATAGCTTCTTCATACGGTATTTCCCTAACTGTGATTCATGGTAAGCTGACTGACCACTGGAAAACTTTTTAAAGTTGGGCCCCCCCAGAAAAATGTATTTTGGGCTCCCTCCCACTAGGCATTAAAAACGTTTTTGCATTATAAATGCATTAATTCATTAAAAAATTTTTTATTCTTATGTCAATAAAACTAAATTTTAGATTACAGAAATAGTCTTTTTGTAACTAACTACAACTGTATACAAATGACTACAACTAAGTACAAAATGAGAAGATAATTACTTATTTTCGTTATGAAATCGCAAAGATAACTCAGAATATTTAGTAACAGATTTGATATTAACCCTTTCGGTCACGAGTGCCCTATTTCAGTCCGGATGTGTTTATTTTAGATCACCAGCTAGTTCTACCATTTTTAAACACGAGGGGATCAGGGGAGACAGAAATGAGAACACAATGTAGGACATGGAGTACGCAAACTGCCTATAGTGTGGTGGGTCATGTTCTGTGCTCAGCAAGTTTTAAAATAAGCACACATAATCAGCCAAAATTTGAAGGGCAAATAGCATTTTGGCCCCCCCGTCGCCCTTCTCTTACATTGCATGGTCTGCAGGGGTGTAACTTACACCCCTGATACCGACCCTAAAATGTATTCTGTATGTTGAAAGTGGTGTGTAAAATGGCATAGCTAGTTCAGTCGATTGAGCACATAGGGGATTAACCTTTGGGAAAATTCATAGCATATATTTTGACAATTACACTGATTGGTATGTCTGCATTAGTAATGCTTCCAGAAATTTTATTATCATATTAATACTATTAATACAATGTCGACTGGTGACCCAGGAATTGGTTTCTCTTTGTTTTAAATACACTACAGACAAGATGGTGACATAATTTATATTGATAACAACTTCACAGTGCAATTTAATTGGCATCCAATTAGGCCCATTTTGATGATTGTTTACATATGGTAGAAGANTATGGTAGAAGGGTACACAGTGGCCACAGAGACAAACCTCTTGTAACAGTATTCTCAACCTTTTTTGTTTCAGGGAATCTCGTATTAAACCTTATGAAAACTGGTGGCCTGGTGCAAAAAAAAACCTAGGACAAAATGTAAAACTGTGTTTAACTGGGGCCGTGGTAGTTTAGTAATCAGACTACTCGCCTCCTACCAAGACAAACTGGGCTCAATTCCCGGCGAGGTCACTGGGCAGAAGTTGCTGTTGATTGCCAGGTTTCCTTCACCATTGTATTCAACTGCTACTCATTCCTTGCCTCATTTTACCTTCACCGCTACTCAAGACATTACTGTTATAGGTGTTGGCCACGAAAAAAATTTACCTTATATTTGTACCACATACTGTTTAACTTGTAAACATTATCTGAGAGTAGTTTTTCCTCAAATAAAATATTTTTAGATTACATGGTTTTTGCAAAATAACATGGCAAAGTCAAAATTTTTGTAATGTAGAAATAAAATAAATCAAACTATTTACAGAAAACTTGCAACTGAAAGGTCTTGTCTTTGTTAATTTTACGGTATGCTTAGCAAAAGCTATTTTGCAAAACTTCAGGGGCAGCCACAAATCAAAAATATAGAAGAATATCCTCATTTTCAACAATTTTTTTTGAAATGGCAAAAACATTTCCTTGTATGATTTTCTGGATGTCTTGAAGTAGTTCTCAGCATTTTCTTTCAGTGTGAATTACCTCATTTCTATTAGTTGTCATTATTTGTAGATACATTTCTAAAATAATAAAATTGTGATTTTGACATGTATTTATGCAAAAACTGCACTGAAAAATTTTTTTTTGCAAGGAAAGAGTAATTACTGACAAGTCTAAATGTTACAGTACGTGGTACAAATATAAAATAACACATTTTTTCATGGCCAATGCCCTTGAGCGCCAAACAACACCTCTCAAATCATTGTTTTACATAGGGCAAGCTATATTACAATTTGTAAGTTAAGAATAAAAGTTATACAACAGTAGTTATTGAATATTAACATTCTTGGACAGAAGGATGTTCACTTTTGTTTCATGCAACAGCCACGGTCGTCATTCAGAAAGTTTTCAAAAACATTTGCAGAACCACTAACGCATGGCATTACAGAACCCTTGGGTTTTGTGGAACCCTGAATCACCTACCTGTAGTATCTCTGCAAAGATGACAACAGTGGCACACAAAATAATCCTAAAGAGCACTCATCGTACACAGATACAATTGATCACTCACGTATCGGTGATCAATGTCCAGCAGGAGGCTGCCTAGTTGGTCGCTATATCCTGACTGAATTTCTTCGTGTATGCGCGGAGTGCCTACGCACAGCACGCGCTTAACACCAGTCCCAAGCAAAATGCTCAAAATTGTACTAGTTGCTTGCTTCGAGAACAAGAACTGCGCTTCCTTTTTTGAGCTCTGCAGTGGCTTCATCAACTGTAAACACACGCACAGAGACACAAACTAGAAGACATGACTGATGCTGTGACAAATCTTAACGCACCACAGATGCTGCTCAGCAGGACCAAGAGTATATAGCAAACTTCAGGTTTCCCCAGGAGTGAATAATGTCCCGCTGTTACATTCACGCTGATTTTCTCGTGAATATAACACCAGGAAACAAAGTTATGTAGGAATGAATTTCGGTGCTTGAGAAACTGCTGTACAAGGAGGGTTTAACTTAACTGGTTTCCTCTGTCCATGTATTACAACGCTCTAGTGTACCTACTACAGTACAAAAATTAGCGTGCAGGAAAAACTAGGTTTTAAAGGGTATTTGAATGCATCAGCGGCATAGCATCATAAGATGCCCAGATGCACCATGTTCCCTAAATTTTTTTTTATAACTTATAAGCTCGCATTTTTAAGGTACAAACCATGCGTTTGCTTTCGCCATTGTTACGTGCAGCACAGAATGCCAACAGCCGAGTATACTGTTTCCCCTCTTTAGTCGTCGTGCCTCTTCCGACCTCAGATGCCCACACAGATCGGTGTTTGGTGTGTACTTTATGTTTTTACATTGTTGAATGGTTGTTCAAGTAAAAAACAAGAAGTTATTGATACATAATTAATGAGCACACACACTTTCCTCTAAGTGGGTGCAAATCCATTTTCTCACCTGACACTATTTTTTAAAAAAAAAGGCCAGCAAAGGAGGATCTTTATGCATAATTGATTCTTGTAATGAATATTGTTAGCAATAAAATTTGGTTGAATTTTGTTGAGCTGTTTAATAGATATAACACAATCATCTAAATTATTTATATTAATGTCATTAAAAAAAGCCTACCTCACATAAAACACGTAAGTTTACATTCCTTACCATAGCACTACTTGCGTGTAAAATTCGGTGAGTCTCAGTTCATTGTTCTCCGAGATATGGCATAAAACCTCCTTTTCTTCATGTAACAATCTTCATAAATGACAGACAAAAAATTTATGTCTTAACATATTCAATGATTGTCATAGATTCTGCTAGTAAACCAAGTTAAGTGATAATTGGTTACATAGTTTTGTAGATATAGCAAGCTAAGCTAAAATGTTGATATAGGCGCCCATCTGGCCCTCCTAAAAACTTTTAAATTAAAATGGCCTACCATAGTACAACTTCTTCACCAAATTTGGCAGGTATTGATTGATTGTTCCAGAGATATAACACAAAAATTATTTTTTTTCATGTGATGCTGTCTTACAAAATGGCAGAGTAATGAGAGACTGTATAGACAAATTTTATTGTTGTAAGGGATACTGCCGGCATCATTTCCTAGATGTGGCCGCCATTTTGAATATAAGTATCTGACCTAATTAAAACATATAACTATGTATGGCCTACCTTAGTACTACTTGTTTTTCAGATTTGGTAGAAATTGGTATATTGTTACTCAAGATATGGCATTAGAACTTAATTTCATTTGGTGTTATCTTACAAAATGGTGGATAAAACTGCTATTTGTTTGCACATCAGATGCTTCTAATAAGTTGGGGAGAGTGGGGCACATTCGGACATGGGTCACATTAAGACAGCAAAAATATTTATACTTGTTTAAAAAGGCAATTTTGTGTTCTTCACTTGTACAATTGGCAATGACGTTTATTTACATCGTGTAACTGTTTTCTTCCATTACATGTTCTTTGTTGAAGATTTACCAGAGTTGCCAACTGTAGCGGGATTCCACTAAGTACAACAAAACTCGAACCTTCGGGAGACAAAGCGGCGAAAAGTGGAAAATGCTGATAACTTAGCAACTTTTTAACAACACACTCGGCACCAATGAGCAATAACGCATTGAGAAGAGAAAGAGAATGGGAATTTCCTATAAGGTGGTGCGTGCTGCACCACCTTATAGGTCCCGACAAAAGTGTTGTTCCCATTCATATGTTGCAGCTACGAATGATAAACACATACCTTGCAGTTAAATAGCGCAAGCGAGCGAAATCAAAACCAACAAGAGAAACACAGCTGCAGAAGAAAAGACTGCTGCATGTCCTATTCAGTTACTGACCATCTTATCAAAAAGCTTGGCAGTGTTGAAAATACAAGGGTTGAAAATTACATTAGTTTGAATAATCCACTACATAACAACTTAGAGCTAACTTTTATTTTAACTAAGGTGGTTTAATATTTTTTGTCCAGTGTTGTGAAATATTTTTCCACATAGTGGCGCGAGGACATCTTACTGCAGTGCTGTGTCCATCACGACTACCGCATACTACTGCCGAAAAAATATTTAGCCTTTCAAAATGGTAAGAAGCTATTGCGGTCAGCACCACGTTTAGCTCGCTTTGATATACATAAGAAAATGATTGTAAGTGCAGACAGTTCTTCCTACGGCTTGGGTTATGTCTTATTTCAAGAGAGTAATGACGGGACCCGTGAAGTAGTGTGCTATGAAGCCCAAGTATTGTGTCTAAAACTGTAAGTCATCATGCTCAAATTTAAAGTGAGGCTTTAGTTCTGATGTGGGCTTGTGACAAATTTCAAAAATATATCTTAGGGCTTCAGGTTACCCTTGAGACTGATCACAAGCCATTGGTTGAATTACTGACATCAAAAAAACATTGACGAATTAGCACCTAGACTACAGAGGTTTAGAATGCGTTTGATGAAGTACAATTACACTGTATTGCACATACCAGGTAAGCAATTAGTGCTAGCTGACTGTTTGTCACAAATTCCAGTCCAGGGAACTGACTTGCTTGGGGAGGAATTGTCTGCAGGTAAAGAATCACATTGAAAACATCACCAAATGTAGAGATGAGCCAATATTAATTCTGTTGGACAACCACGAAAACCATACAAGTCTGGAAACCATATTTTTCTCTAGAGAGAATGAAATTGTTTTTGTCACTTCCCCTCCTCACTGCACACATTGACTGCAACCCCTTGATGGGTGCGTTTATGGACCCTTTAAGAACTATCTCAAAATTGCTTTCAATGTCTGGCTTTCTGGTAATCCTGGCAAACGAGTGTCAATATATGAAATAGAAGGGTTAACAGAAAAGGCATATAAGAATGCTTCCTCAATGGAGGATATTTTCTCTGGGTTCAGAAAGTATGGGATTGTCCCTTTTGACAGGAATGTGTTCGCAGAAGACGATTTTGCCCCTGCCAATACTGCAGTACAATCAACAGAGCAGAACCAGGAAGATCCAGAAATCAATGTGTTGCAAGATCCAGTTCCAAGCACAAGCGCAAACAGTACAACGTTACTACTTTACCCAGAAGTCATCCAGCCATATCTCCGGGCTCAGAAGAAAACCGTCCGACATGGCAGGAAACCAGGAAAATCAAGGATTCTAACTGAACCCCCTGAAAAATAAAGAATTGAAAATGAAGTAAGAGAATGAAATAAAAAGGGTAAGAAAACATTGTTCAGGAAACCAGAAAAAGTTCAGAATGCTGAAAAAAGAAGTTTCAAGGTTAACTATGATGATTCTAGTGATTCAAGTTGCACTACCAACATTCCTTGTGAAGAAGAATCAGATAGTGTTGGTGAATTTGATAAGGACGCTTTAGATGAAGAATTCATGCAACATGTGGCCCGGCTCACTGGAATGTCCAATATTTTTGAGGGAGATTATTTACTACTTAAATACTGCAGAAAAATTTCTGTAAAATTTTACATTGGCAAGGTTAAAAAAGTTACTGGCAGGCAGTACCTACCATGTGAATTTTTTGCGAAAGAAAGGTAACGGATTTGTCTATCCTGTAGTGGTAGATAAAGACTTGATCAACATTGAACACATTGAACTCAAATTGCTAAAGCCAAAAGAAATTAACACTACAGCACATGCAAATTCTGTCAAGAAGTTCCACATTGATTTGCATTCCTATAATATTTTGTGAAGCCCGAGTGACCACGTCACAGACAATTTTATGTTCAGTTATATTTTAACCTTTTTTTGAAAAAATGTGCAATATTCTTTACAAATGCCATGGTTTTTTCATAATGTCGGCACAACAGTTTAGTTTAGTGAGGAGGACTGATTTTGTAAATCAATAATTGTCTTTGCAAATGTTATAATTCAGTACTATTGGGTCAAAAAATGTAATCATTAATTAGTTATTTTTAATGTATCAAACAATAAGTATTAGGCTATGTAGGCTTTATAATTATTATTCTTTTCACTTTATGTTTTTTAATAAACTGTCCATATGTGCCTCACCAATGGCTTCAATTAAAATATTTTAACCCATATATTTATCTAGTTATATAGCCAAATATCTAAAAAATTTTCTTCTTTAATTTTGAGGAATTTCACCAAGTAGTATTGATTTCATTACAGTAAATACTCCAACTGTCTGAATGTGCCCTCTCTCCCATACTTCTAGCATACAAAGTTTGGTCGAAATTGGCTGGACTGTATGATTATATATATATATATATATATATA